>JAOYNN010283502.1:0-10235 GCA_025770095.1 Goniobranchus kuniei
CTCTCTCTCTCTCTCTCTCTCTCTCTCTCTCTCTCTCTCTCTCTCTCTCTCTCTCTCTCTCTCTCTCTCTGTGCGTCCATGCAAGGTATGATCAACAGTGACCAAATTTGGTTCCACAGCTGCCTGGTTGCTTGTGGCTTTATGATCAGTCGTGGCCAGAGCAGGTCAGCAGGATGATTTTTTTTCATTATAACTGAAATCGGTTGAATTCTTTCGTTATATCCATTTTAGAAATACAAAAGAGTAATAAGGAAAAAAACACGGGGCTCCTGTTTTTTATATAACCGAAATTACACTATTACCGATTTCTTTATATATCGGGTTTCCACTGTATAAAGTTTTGGTGCAGACAAATTTCTCCACACAACAGCAGATAACCCAAGAAAACATATCCAACTTTACTGGGCAAGCGAAACAGGCAGACAAATAAGAATATGTTGTTCTCTTTTTGCTTTTGGTTGGGTCTGCCTTTCACAAAACATAGGAAACTGGACCAGATTTTTGTAGTTAAACTGAAGGTTAGACTTCATGATATTTCAGTGCAGTCTATCGAAAAACATTTAGATACTAAATATAATCAAATATCTGTCATGCCTTTCCCAGAGTCCTCAAACTACTTCACAAAACTGTCTTAAACTTAAGATGTGTTGCTCTTTGTAGAACATTTAGTTTACCTTATACACAGCAACCTGTTTTGGTGGAAAATAAGCAATAAAGCCATGTGTGAACAATGCATGAGAGAAGTAATTGACGATGACTGCTATTTCATTTTTGTATGCTCTGCTTTTGACAGTGAAAGTAGAAAATATTTTTCATCGTATGATATCAATCCAATGAAGAATGTTTTGGGCATTTTATCCTTCACTGACAAAGCTGACCATACTATTGGTGTCTCTAATTTCATTGATAATACCCGGTACAAAGAATTGTTATGACTTTGTAATGTTCTTAGTTATACTGTGCCTTCATGTTCACACAGAATCCTTTTCAATGCATTTTCTTATTTTACTCTTCCATTCCTTTTTTAAAAATTCTTTGGTTTCTTCTTTTTTCCTTTTTTTCCCTTTATATCCTAGTGTTTACTGATTCCTGTGTATAATTGTGTTGTTTGTTGTTTTTCAATTTACATGAAATGTGGGCCAATGGCCTTGAAAACAAATAAATGATTCAATTCAATTCATGACTCAATTCATTTCAAACAGGAAAACCATGGCCTTTGATATTGGGGTCAGGACTAGGCATTGGCATGGGTGTTTCTGATTGTAATCATGAATTTAAAGGTTCAGCAAGAAAAGTGAGAAAACCAGAGAGTTCAGATGGAATCCAGGTAATTTAAGGCAGCATCAGTAGAAACTATCGTCAGTTTAGTTATCATCTATAAAAGGACAATTACATGTGTTGTATTTTGTTTCTTTTGTAATCCTATATTATACAAAGAGAGGAAGAGGAGAATGCACGTTTTTTATTATGTCTAAGGCTCCTGGATGAAGATGTTGAAAAATAAACTAACCGCACTACAGTTCCCATAGTCATTAACTTAGTGGAATTCGTTATACTTGACAATAAAAGAGAAGGCCTTTATTTTCCTAATTTTCAATATTTTGTTGCTTTTTTTTAACCTGCAAATCAAACCCCTCTGTATTCACCTAGCTAGACCTGACTGCTCTATCAGGTAAGTCCGGTTACATGCTATTTTATTTAAAGAATCAAGGCGCAACACCAGGCGACTCTGGAGCAGGGGTTCTTGTGATTATAATAAGAAGAGGAAGAACAGAATACATTTATATGGCCCTTTCTACCTGTAAATCAAATCTCAAAACACCTCTAACTTAATCAACATCAATATCAAGAAAAACTAAATCCTTCATACTTGTGCATACTTTATATATAATATACATATATATACTGTGAATTTCTTCCATTACTTCTGATTACTTAGTAGGGGTGGGATGGATACTGAGATGGCTAATGCGGCCGATCTGTGCCCTGAAACATCTGTTGCACTAAGACAGAGGAAGCTTAAGGCTACCAGGTTGGGATGTGTAGGTCAGTCTCTCCTTTCTGTGCAAACCACTGTATGCCTTGTCATTGATGTGCTTTTCTTCAAAGACGGGTGCTCCTGATCTCATAAGCTAGCAAGCAGTCTTTTTAGGAGACAACTGTCATCCATATGTCAGACGTGGTCTTCACACCTTAGCTGAAAGCACAGATAAGATGGCATGTATACTCTCTGTCTTAGTACTCTGTGTTGCCACTTGACACGAAGCAATGTCCTTGGACAATTCACGTGAAAGGCTTTGACTTGTTTGGTGTGTCAGCTGTAGACAATCCAGGTCTCGCTGGTATATAGCAGGGAAGGTAGAACAATTGCTCTGTATATATACTGTAATACGTCAATAAACACGTAGGAACACACATGCAAATTAAATTCTCAATCAGTTAATTTTTAAAACAAATCATATAAATGAAGACCCTAGAAGTATGCATTACATTGATGTTTGTGAGTGTGTGAACTGTGAATTTAGATATAGCTCCACATTTTGCTGGTTCCGCTATAAATGGATACTACTGGACATGCATGTATGTGTCATTCAAGTTGTGTCCCTTGTTTCTTTTGAGTCAGGTTCTTTGCTGAATTTGCATTCTAGGATTGGTTGATCCTTCAACATTGCTCATTGTATACATGTCTTTCCTTGCGATGCACATTATTCTCTATTGTTGTTGGGGTGTTTTTTGTGGGTGGGGAGGGGGCGAGGTTTAAAGTAATTTTAGTTGTCTTCATTATAGAACCAGTATTTCTGCTGGCTAGTTCAGATGTCATCTCTTTAAAAAAATTCTGCTTCCATAATCAACTCATTTAAAATCTAAAATCCAAATAAATTGGTGTCTTACAGTACATGAGCCAAGTTCACACTAGTCATCCAAATGATGGAGAGGAAGCATGCACTGATTGTCATCCTCTGCGAGGCATTTCCTTTTTAAATATTCCTGAATTTTTTGCAGTTATTGCTTTTATTTTCCTGAATTTTTGCCTTTGTAGCAAATGATATGCCATCGTTTTCAGTGGGATGCCACACTCCTTTGGAATCCTCTTTTTCTGTTCTGCTTTTAAGACCTTAGGTTTCAGCCATTGTGCCATTAAATAAAACAAGTAGATCTACAGTAACAATAAATAATACTGATAGTTGTTTTTTTTTTAAACAAATAATATTGACTTTATTTATATAGCACCTTCCCTTATTAGCTCAATTACATAATCTTAAGGTACAATGCAACATTTAATCAGGTAAATAAGTATAAGCGAGAACATACATTACCACAACATGAAATTATGACAATTTAAACTTTAGCATGGGTAAGAACAAAATTGAATGTATGAATATCAATGTTAATGTAACAGTAGCGAATGACTTAAACGATATGTTCATACTATAAATAAATCATCACAGTATTGTTGTTGTGCATACCAAAAGTTAATGTACATAAGAATGTGTAGCCAAAAGTAGATAGATATTGTATAGGATAGAGAAATCTTCAGCTTAAGTCATATGACTGAGATAAACTTTCTCAACACTTTTCTGTTTTTTGACAGATTGTGAAAAGTTTTGAATTATGTTCTGTGAATTTTGCAGCTTGTATTCATTTCAGCTTTGACCTTTGGAATAGCATTTTTATTGAAATGTTTCCCTTTTTTGTTGTGTGTAAAATTTTAGAGTTGTTTTTTTTTTAATGCATGTGTTACATATACTAGCAGAAGTGCACGGCCATGCCCATGAACGCTTCAAAATTTAAGAAAAAACCGCTACCATCAAGATTAAAAGTCCGATGTTCTACCGACTATATGAACCGGGCTCTTGCTTAATTTTGTGAAATCAAAGAAGAGAGAGGGAAACAGCGAGTTTGAAAATGCAAACGGGAAGTTTTGTATTGTTTCATTTGTTTTTAATAAATCACTCTATGTATCAATGGATTGGAGAAATATCAATAATTTTTATTTGCTATTTATTGGATCTGAAATTGAAAATTTCCAATGTGTACTTTAGATCTAGACTTAGTAAATGATTTCTAGACAACATTTCGTAGTTGACTGTCGTACGGAAGAGGAGAAGTGACAGATATAGTTGACTGTACTCAATTAATAGAGATTATATCGGGTGGGGCAAAAAAACAACTCACTGTAATTTGGACCTCTATAAATCGGTAACATGTGAATGGATGTCATTGTAATTTGGCTGACATTAAGGTCAAGTAAAGCTAAATGAGATTTGAAAGGGACATGAAAATTCCTGAACAGACTACAAAGTTATGAATTTTTGTACAAACTTCCTAAAAATACACAATATCATATACTTGCGTCAGATTCAAAACGTTGATTAGATTTTTTTTGTCAAAATGCTCTGTTGGACCATCATTTTAATGAATTACATTTCTAAGCCTTCATTTACATCTAGAGTTGATTTTCAAATGTCCTTCTCACTAATCAAGTGCCAGCACTGCATTATTTTCTGTTTCAGGGATGTCCCTGTGAACAACAACCTCTGATTCTCGTACACTTTTTCAACTAACGAATTCCATGCAAAGTAACCCATCGGATTCAAATCCGGTGACTGAGGTGTTCATTCGTCTTTCTTCATGAATTTACTTTTTTTTTAGAATCAAGATAAGCTTTGCGTTATTTTACCTGTGTGGGATGTTGCCCTGCCTTTTTGTAAAATAAAATCTTGATTTAGATTGAGAGCCAAACAGTCAGGTAACTTTATGCCTTCAATGATATTACGTATTTTTAGCAGTTTCTTTAAAAAATTCACAACATTTTAGTTTGTCAAGGAACTTTTATGTCCTTTTCATATCTTATCAAGCTTTACTTTGATCTTAATTTAAACAAAATTACAAAGAACTTCATTCACATGTTACTAATTTATAGAGGTCTCAAGTACAGTGAGGTTTTTTTTGTGCCCCATCTACATGGAGTTGTTCCTATTATTAATTTTACCTTCTCCTATTTATGACCAATTTTTCAAGTTGGAGTTAACTGAAGTACGACAGTAAAATTTTGTTATATCACTGACTTTTGGACACCAGGATTATTGGTGGTATAACATGTTTGGGAGTATTGACGAACAATGCACTAACACTCAATATAACGAACGATGTAGTGATCCCTGAGTCATTTTAATGAATGACAAAGTTTATTTCGCACCAATACAGTCTGCCAAGATCCAATCTTTCGGACATTTTGTGTTGTTTTTTATTATGTATTATTTATTTATTTATTTTTCTGATGCAGACGCTTTTTCTCCATAGTCGTAGACTTTACCCCCCCCTCCCCCAACCCATCAGGCAGGATGCATTGTGGGGTGAGGTATACACATAATAATGATTTTAGTTTAAAATGTGTAGTGGATCTAGGCCAAGTAGATCTAGGTTATGTCAGTTTACTGTTAATACATCGTGCCAACATCATACTGTAAGATGCTGATAGGCCTACATCTATTTGCCAACACCCCCAGCCCACGATTGTGTGATCTGAGTCATAGGAAGTTAGGCAAAGGCTTACATGTCAGCCTTCTCCAATGCCGTTAGCTATGTCTTGTACATTGTATTGTAAAGCAGGAGGTGAGGTGGAAAGTGTTGGAGCTTTGAAACTTAAAGTGAATTAAATCTCATCTTTCCTTCATAGTAATGATAACAAGACGGTGCACTCCTCGAACTAATATCACCTGTCACCATCCTGCATCAAGGAATGTGCTTAGTTCCACCATTTGCATCCCGGCTTTCTATACTAATGACCCAGATCCCCATCCGTCACGAAAAATCTGTTCATCATCCAGCGAAAAGCCTACATTAGGCTAGTAGACCGACCTTAATACTTTTAGATCTATGACGGCTTGGCTGTAGATCGACCTGTAAGCTGCATCACTTGTTATGCTATATGCAGTATTAGTATTATCTTCAAGTACAAAACCATGGTTGCATCAGCTCGCACTGATTAGAAGTCGAAATAGTGATTATGAATATAATATAAGACCACTGGAATTGTAGATCTATCTTTTGACTTGGCAGTATAACGAGACGTATTTTACTATAAAACTATAAGGAAGGTTCCTTCCTCATCCCTGGCAGATGGTGGTACAAAAGGCATCTTCATTAGTTTTGCATGACAGTCATTCCGTTTCAGGTAAATGCTGGCAGTATAGCGAGATTGGCAGTATAACAGGGGGTGTGCTGTAACAAGCTTTTACTGTATGAACATTTCATTAATGGTTGTATATTGGAGCAGTGATGTGACATGTATAAGATTTAAACATTTGATTATCATTTGAATACATGAGGATCAGTAATATATACTAGGGTCATTTAATAAATCGCAAACTGACATTAAAAAGGTTCTATCTGCAGTTATGGTAATCATAGAGTTTATAGGTCAGAAAGGTTCTATCTACCTTCAAGAACGGCTACACAATTTTTTTCAGGCTCTGCTCATATTGTCTCCATATATGCATTAAAGGATCATCATAAATTTTTCTGTCTGTTTTCAATGTTGGATCAAAACTTTGAGGCCTCTTTTCTCAGAACTTCAAAATATTCAGATAGAACCGTTTTAATGTCAGGTCACAAAATAGTGCCTCCTCCAAATTTTCTTTTAAAAATCAAAGAGTACCCTGACATATTGTACATCAAAAGAAAGCTTGGGATGTTGGTGGCAATAGTAAGGCATAGGCTTACGTATTTCTCAAAATAGAATCCCTTTATTTCGACACAATGATGCTAACGCATGAGCAGTTGTCACATCCCATCAGTGAAAAAATCTGGAGTTTGTCGCCAAAACCAAGCAAGGACTGCAGAGTGGACTTCACCATCATTGGCATAATTCTTTCCCCGAAGATGTTTTTTAAGCCTTGCAAATAAGAAAAAGTCACTTAGAGAAAGGTCTGGACTGTAGGGTGGATGATGTAGCAATCCATCAAGTCAAAATGAAGCCCTCACAATGTGTTTTGAGTTTTTACGCTCGTCGAGGGATGAGGGTTATTTTGTTGAAGAATGGCTTAAGTTATTGGGGCTAACTCATCTCAACCGTGCTCTGAGATGTTTACGAGTGTCCATGTATCAATCAGAATTAATGTGGTACTCTTTAGAAGTAAACTCTGTATTGATTGTAGTGTAAAGTCAGAGAAAACGGTCAGTATTACTTATAGTACAGTAGATCTGCCCATAAGCATGCCGTGCAAGGGCACGATCTCAGCAAGAGCACGCTCTCGGGCTCTGTCAGATTTTTTACTATATAATTGTCATGCCTGTAAGCACAGTCATGTCAGACAAGTGCACGCTCTGCTGGTCATAAAATTGACAAAACGGTAATTAAGTTTTGGAAAACACAGACTAAAGTATAACAAGATGGGTGTAAATATCTGAGAATGAATGGCCAGGGGCCATGGACAATAAAAAAAAAAATGAATGACGAACTGCACACTTGTAATATGGTAGGACACACACTAACAATGGAGTGTCTAGACACAACACAAGACAGTCGATGACAATGGATGAGGTGTGAATGAGAGACTGTCTGGCCCTAGGGCCTCGCAATGATCAACACCTTTGATGTGAACCGACAATCCGTCAAGAAGGAAGGTAGACCTAGAAAAGCAATCTTGGCAGTCAGCTGTGTCATTGTTTTATGACTTAAACTGTTTAAATTATGATTCCATCATCCTTCCAATGTCGCCCACTCTTCGCCCATTCCTTTCTTTGTGACTAGATCTCTAATCTAGTTTGCCCAACCCTGTCCGTCAGTGTCAGTGTAAGTGTCAATGACTGTTCTTTCACAATCAGTCTATTACCCATCGTTACTGCAACTTCTATGTTGACAAAGGATACCCAAGGGGTGCTACTCAAAAATACAGTCAAGATAGCAATCAGTAAAATACAACCCTGGCCTCCCAACTATCGCCCCTCGTGCATACGCATGGTCCGTCCAAAGGCACGTTTTGGCCTTCTCCTGAGCACTGTGCTAATGGGCGGAACCTACTGTATTTTGTTTTGCCTGTAGCAATATCTTTATTTAAATCTCATAGGGTAAACATAATGCACCTATTTTATTTTGAATGTTCAACTCTTTCAATGGTCACCAAGGAGTATAAATACAGCAGCATGACTCAATTCAATCTATTTCAGCCACATTTTCACCATGCTATGAATGAGAGCAAAAATTAGAGAAAGAGACATTGGCCTGCTAATGGCCAGGGATACTGTGACTGCGATGGCAAATGCATTCAATGAGTACAAGCCAACAACTTCTCGCCTGCAATCAAGATTTGAAACCACTGGCACCACCAAAGATAGACCAAGGGTGGGTCAGTCTTCAGTCTTTACTGATTGCCAAAAGAGCGCAATTGTGCAAGCCGACTAGGGATCCATTCAAGAAAGCTTCAGATATCACACAACAAATGATAGGAACCCACCAGCATCCAGCCAGTAAACAGACAGTCGGCAGAATTTTGAAAACATCAAGTCTGAAATGACGACTTCCTTATATTGGACTTGTCTGTACAGCGCTACAGTGCCAAAACAGTCTTGCTTGATCACAATTGCACCAAACATTGGTGACACAGACAGTGGGATTTGGTTCTGTTTACAGAGGAAGTATAAATCTGATGTGACAAAGCAGATGTAAAGACTCACATATATATGGACGTGATGGTCAAAAGATTAAGTAGGACGTTATCAAACACAATACTGGGGGAGGACAGTCAACAATGTTGTGGGATGGCATACCATGTGATCAATATATACGTGGTATGATCTTCTTCCCAAACCAGTTGTCTAGGCAATGGAGGAATAACAACATTACATCAACAAGTCCTTCATTCCACTGTTGTCCCATTCCTTCAAAGGCACCAACGTCTCACTTTGCAGAAAGATAATGCTAGACCATACACCAGCGAGTTTATACAGACACAGAACAACAGCACAATGATGGACTGGGTAAGTTTAAGCCCAGATTTGAAAACAGAGCAAAGTCTTGCAATTTAGTTAGAGGCTTTCAATTCACCTGTGCGCTCAGTTGACAGCCACGGAAATTTGATACCCACTGTCCATGCTGTTCAAATAAATGAGCCATTCTCAAAACCTCGTACCCAGAAAGGGGACACAAGTGAAAAAAATCCTAAACATTCAGAAACTACAAAACTATAAATTTTCATGAAAAAAATCATTCCATATTATGCAAAAATATTTGTTTAAGACCTGTAAATGACCTATTATCAGAAAAAATGCATAAATAACCCAATTGTTTCAATTGACATGGACATAACTCTCATGACATGCCGTACTTTGCCTCTTTAAGTCAACATTTGTCATTATTTTGTACTCAAAGGCTTATTTTCATATGACTTACTCTCTTTCCATGAAGTTCATTAGTTAAAAACTCAAAAATTCAATAAGTGGAGAAAAATAGAGCCAAGTTTATGTCGTGAGAGTTATGTCCCAGACAGGTGCATAATTAAAATAATTTCTAAACAGAGAAAAATCACATGGAATACATAAATTTTAGATTTAACTAGTAATGAACAAAAAAGAGATTGTAAGGGGAGGCTAAAGTTGAAGCAAAATTCAGACTTAATGTAACAGTTGAAAAAAGAAAGATTCTGTCGTGAATGTTATGTCCCCACCAAACGACTATAAAACGTCCTTTTTTCATGAAGAAATGATCATTAAATGACACAAAAAATAATTTGTACCACTTATGTTAATGAAAGGAGTGCTTGTATAAGATACAGTGTAGTAAAATTGACATTTTGACATTGTAATGCAATGTGATAAAAATTGTCATGAAAGCTATGTCCATGTAAGACCAACCAAATGATTTTTTTCCAAGCGACAAAGAAGAAATTACATGAATGTGAATTTTCATACAGATAGGTAAGATCATTTAAAAGAAATATATTGGAGAACAGATGCGGGAAAAAAGCTGTCTGGACAGAATAAAAGTCGTTTAAAATATTCGTCGTGAATGTTAATGTCCCTGCTAAATGACTACAAATCATCGTTAATGCCGATGCCAATGACCGTTTAGCCTGCCATGACTGACCTTGATACATCACCTTTACCCCTCCAACAACATTGTATTGCGATATTGAAATCATCTGTCAGCTTCACACTTTTTACCTGGACAGGCACAACTGTATGTCCGTGTGTGTGTGTGTGTGTGTGTGTGAGAGAGAGAGAGAGAGAGAGTG
>JAOYNN010283613.1:0-10234 GCA_025770095.1 Goniobranchus kuniei
GTTATCAGTTAGCTTTTGATTGGGTTTTTTATATATATATACAAATGTATACACCATTGTATCTGATTTCAACTAGTGCATGGATATCACACAGTTATCAGTTAGCTTTTGATTGGGTTTTTCTTAATAAGTGTGTGTGTTTTTTTAGTACCACCATCTTTTAATTCCATTTCGATTTCAAATTTTAACACTAGTAGAAATATATAAGCATGCAAATGCAACTGTTTTCATCATCCTCAACCCAAACACCACCATTGTGTGATAAGTGTTTGTACTAACTGACAACTTGGATGTTAAGATAGGTTTCTTGTCTTTGGGTTTTTTTTTCAGCTTTGGAAGAGAATGCCTATTATACCCACCCAAACTATAATTGTGCACCTTCTCTGTGACATTTTCACCAATATAGGCTTTTTATCAATAATCCTAGTCTATTGCTATGATATGTATATTCCCCTTAACCTGTAGCATATGTTTCCCTTGGGATGAGAGATGAATAAGTTCCCTCTTACCCCTCCTATTAGATAATATTAGATATATATTATGATGTATATATGAAATTTTGTTAATAATTTGGTTATGATCGATAGCTGCAGAGTGTTTTTTTTTTGTTGACAATTTTATTTATTCTCATAAATGTTAATCATTGCTTCATCATAGTAAAATGAAAGAAGTTACAAGTTTAATTGAGTGTTGTATGAGTCCTTAATATCTTAAAGAGTATAGATAACTCATCTTTGAAATGTCCCAATGCATCATTCATATTAAATGTACTGTCTTTTGATTTATGATAGCATCAAACTATTTCTCCTTCACTTTTCAATTAGTCAATTCCTTTCACATATATATGGGTGCCATACCATACACCACAGGGAACATTTGTATACCCTTTGTTATTGTTGAAGCTGTGGAGATGGTCACAGCTGATAAATACAGTAGTTTCTCCCTTCATTCCATTTTGTGCCTTACTGCTATGCTTATTTGTGCCGCCTTGTGTGCATATGTGTGTAAGTACTTCTTTCTTAATCAAAAGGCTGTGCACAATAGTTCACCATTTCCATGTAAAATGTGATAAAATGGCTTTTTTCCATTTCCATTCTCTTCACCACTTCTTTCCACTGGATAATCACTCTTTGTTTTTAGGTGATAAGAAATCTGCCTACCCATTCAACAGTATTTTTCTTCCCATTCCCCCAGAAACATCGGACATGATTCTGTGTCAGACACGATTCTGTGGAATCACTTGTTAGAAAATGTTATGAATTAATAGACAAATCTTTTATGTTTTCTTTATTTTGTAGACTCCTACATGTGGCAAAAAAAACCCCCCAAAACAAGAAGATTTACTGAGCTCTTAGGTTGTTGTTTGTTTTGTTTTCCCTCTCAAGAAGTTTTCTTTTTGAATATCTTTAAGTTGTCCTCCCTAACTACAACTGATTGAAATAGGAAAATATCAGCTTTCAGAAAGGGGGAAATCATTCATATGTGTCATTTACTCATTTAAACCAGCATGGCAGTTTGTGTGCATGTGTGTGTGTGTGTGTGTATATTTATCTGAAGGTTTTTGTTGTAGGACGTCTTATTTATGTTGTCTTTTTGAATTGTATTTTGTGCAATACTTCTGTAAATTTCTTGAGATATTTTTGTTTGGAGGTGTTTGAACCTTTTACTATTTTAGGCAACTTTTAATTTCATGTAGCCTTGATTTGTCCCTATAGTCAAGAGATAGAATATTCATATCATGTAGCTTTCATCACACAACTTAATATTTATATTATGCTGAATTTGTTTTTGAATGTACTGTTTCTGTGTTTTAAGTCTTGGCAATGTAGTTTCAAGTTAAAATACAGAAGTGGGTCAAAAGCTTACAGATGATCACCCATCGGACAAAGTACAAGTCAATAATATTATTTCTACTTGTTAGGTTGGAAGAGAATTTGATGTTTATTTCAAGCAATAATATTAATGTTAAGATATTCATTGCATTGACCTTTTAGTCATTGACAACCACATTCTCTTTAGTTATCCAACAGTTTGAAATCTTTCTTTTGTTTCTTCTTTCTTCCTCTTTTTTTCTAAAATACATTCATGGGACCTTGCGCAAAGATATGTTTCTTTGATATTGGAAATCAGGCATCAGGATGATAAATGTCGTGTGCTTTATGGAAGGCTGGTGTTTATCAGTTTCCTTTGAGGATATTCAGCTCTTAGAATTTATATCGTGCAACAAATTATCTCAACAGTTTCCAGAAATGAGAGTCCCACAGTCATTTCAACTCCCCCTTTCTGTAAAATGGTCAAAGGTACTAGTATCCAGTTTGTGAAGTGAAACTACTCTATAAATTGTAAACAGTTTCTTACCTGAAGATTTCATTCAGAGTTATAAGGATCATTGTCAAGTCATTTTGTGGTATAACTGGACCGTACACTACTGACATGTAAAGTTATATAAAGCTGGCTCAAGAGGTACTTTCTATATTGCATTACCAATCATTGATCAGCATGATTAATTATCAAAGCCAACATTGCTGTATTCTGCAGTCTTTTTTTAGCACAAATATTGAAATTGCATGTCAGAGGAAAGGAATCGCTGTAATATCTACCGTTGAGGCCCTTACTATTATCATATAAAGAATTTTTAATGTATAACTATAATAGAAGAAAGAAAGAATGGGGGGAGAAAAATGTTACATAAGAAATCGTCTCAATTGCATTTGAAATTATAAAACATTGTGCTAAAAATTGCATAGGGCACAAATTTCAAGGAATTTTGACCTTAAATTACTGAATTAAATTATACTGAACACAATGCAGACACAGAGACACCCTCACATTTCATGAATACCTAAGTAAATATCTTGCAGAAATATGTACATGTTAAAAGTTGAAATTTTGATTCATATAGAAATATACCTTATTTAGTTACAGTTTGCTAAATGATTGTGGAGGCAATCTGTTGGGCAGGGTCAAATCTGTCCTCAATTTGTTATCTAATGTTTGTCAATCTCTCACTTCCTATGTCTGGATAGACATTTGCAATTTGAAATTACATGATTGGAAATGCCAAAATGTAAGTGGTATATGAATAGCTTAATCCCACTACCCCAATTTTTGCTGGCTCCTCCCATACACACACTAATGCAGTACAGGGATGTGAATGCAGTGGGTCATCTTTCAGTCTCTGAAAATAGCTCTAGCCATTATTTTACTTACACCTGTAATATTTATTTATTTATGGTGTTTTAGGACTCTTTTTGACTACAGAGGTCATCTCAGCGCCCAACAGCTGTTAATAATAGTATCCAGATGTGGCAAGTTAAACAAAGATTTTAAAACTACAAGAAATAGAAAACTTACATCATCATCTTCTTAAACAATGGAATATAAACAAAGAAAATATTTCATGCGGAGCTTGTGGCTCTGACTGTATATCAAGGAATCATTGCTGCATAATTTAAAGCCCTGCTTGTGGGAGTTGTGGAGAGAAGGAAATGGGTCAAAGAGACGAATTCTAAAAAAAAGCTGATGTTAACCTGCGCCGCCTCGATGCCAAACTGTAACACGGAGCCCCGATCGGGTAATTTTTTAGCTGAGAATTAGTACAACGCAGTACTTGAATATTGACGGCTCGATTACATGTGAATGTATGTAAAGGGGCCCATTAGCCTAGTCCATAGTGTTTATTGCTATACACAGCTCCGTGCCGCAGGCTCTGAGCCTGCTTATATGATGGCTTAGCGCAGGCCCTATAGGCCTACAGCCATGGCGAAAGTGTCGCGTCTTAACGGGGATAAAAGTGAGACTGACGCCAATTCAAGTCAGACCTTGATGTTGTAGGATTTGGGCTAAAACATGACGTAGGCCTACAAAAACACTGCAGTAGAATAGATCTAGATTTATTACCATACTACCATATCATACAAATCCATTTTGTTCGATCGTCAGTTGATGTGGCCTAAAACTTTCAGCAGTGATGATGGTGCACCAGTACAAAAGAGGTAAAAAAATGTTAGCAGGGTCATGAGAATTAGGAAAAAAAACCCAGTATCGATTACTTGGTAATCAGAATCGACAACGGATTTATTACGATAGTTTAGGACTAATCACGATGTTTAGGTCAATTTCGGGGCTTTTTGTGTGACTTCGATTTTTATAATTTTTATAACGCTACCCAACAAACAAGGCCTTTACAGCAAAGCTACTATAGCTGCAAAGTTCATATTCTGGGATTTTTGCAAGATAGGTTTGAGGAAGCATATTTAGCAGCTTGGGGTATAGATCGCATTAGCAGCCGAGTTATTTGTCAATAAGTGACCCCGATCGAGGCGGCATGGGTTAAGTTAAAGAGTCGGACATTAATGGATTACATCAAATAGTTTTTGCCTGCATTTTATATTTTAGTGTAGTGTAGCCTGTTCCGTAAGTCTTTCGGATTTTAAAATTTTAGATGTCTAAAGGTGGTGCTGTTTTTTGATTGGGTCATTCACTTGTTTTGATGTGAATGTCTCCCAAGGATTATTGCAGTACTACATTGATCCTTCAGTGAGTTCATCTTTCCCTCTTCTCTTTTATTCCTTTGTCTCATCTTTCCGTTTTGCTAAGAATAACATAATTTTATTTACTAACCCAATCTGTGACATTTCACTGTCTCCAGTTATGTACTTATAATTATATTGTTCTTTTTTTTTAAGTGATGAAGGGTAAATTAGATACAAAACTACACACACACACACACAATTTAAATTTTAACCATTGTGTTCATTGTCGATATAGTTCATCAAGAAGTAAGACGCAAAAGCTGGAGTTGACAAAATCAAACAGATGGTTTATGATTGCTTGAAATGTTTGAAATTGGCAGACCGTTGTGGTGTATATCCTTTCATTGCACCTCAATCTTGATTGGATGACAATGAAAACATTTCTTGTACATCTAGCTTTTGTGTCTGTCCATCATTCTCCTTTTTCATTTTTCTTGACTTCTTTTAATTTTATAACTTCTAATGGTTTATTATTTCTCCCGTTTAATGGGAATGAAATGTATGTTCGTCTTTCTCCTGTTACATCTTCCTCCAATCAGGTTTTCTCTGTATTTATTTATATGTGTAATGTCATTTCTTCTGCCGTTTGACTCTTGAGATAACCACCAATTGGTGAAGGTGTCTAAAATCTCAACACTCATCTCTTCTTGTTAGTTGCTCTTTTGTCCATCCTTAACTGAAACGTTCTTCCTTAGTTTTGCGTTTGTCTATCAGTTGATGTTTTTTAGATTTGAGGTTCAATTCACTCATTCAATTCATGCTTTGCTCAACTGATCCAATTTTTATTGTCAATACAAAACTCGTTGTTGGGATAACATGCAATGCAATGCACATTAAAAGTATGCTAATATTATTGTGTTATCGTGACACATTTTTTTGTCTTTAACTTTTTTATTTTAATGGTAATTTTGTATGTTCATTTGAGTTAGAAGTGAGGTTTACTGCTACTTTTGCCTTTGGAAGACAGACCAATGTAAAAAAAAAAAAAAAAAATTCAGAGGAAACAAACCATTTTTGAAACTGTGAATGAGCCAACATAGCTAATATTTTAACAGTGCAACCGCATGGTCCTGTCTCAGACAAAAGCCCTGTGCCACGGCAGTCTTCTACACCGCTGTTATGCGGCTATGAGTGTATCAACAATAACTAAAAAAAAAAAAAAATCCTTTAATATTGAGAAAAAGACATTTCTGCTCAGATCTTGATTTAAATTTGGGGTGCTGATTCCGAATCTGAGATTAGGTTTTTGCTACAGTCATTCCGTAATTCCATTTGGTCAGTAAAAAATTTTGCCCAGTCACACTGCTTTGACCAGAAATTGAACCAAAGCCTGCCAAGACGATGTGTCTCGGTGAATGGTGATCATCATCGGTCGAAAGTTAGTGGAATTTTATTGTCACACTAAAATCAAACGGTTGTTACAATGATGTAAAAGTTGTCATAACAACAAAGTAAGTCTGGTGGGAACAGCAATTAATGAGAAAGAGAGATTGTATGCATCTGCAGTTAGAAGGATGTCGATTTAACGATTGTTGTTAGAACGACTCACTTGGTGGGAATGCGCTATTAGTCTGTTCAATAACCCTATCTAAACACTGTCGGATATATGAATCAGACACGATGTCAGAGGACAGATTGCCTGTCGGATATATTTATCCATTGTGACCGCAATGAGTTAATAGATTGAATCATGTGACACAACACTACTTATCTAACAAGAGTAATGAACTTATGGAACAAATTGGGTCACAGAACTACAACAGCTGAGGACACAAACGATTTCAAAATATTTGTAGACCTGGAGCTCCAGGAGCAAATATATGGATATGACTAAACCAGAGGCAACTACAGAACCACAATGCCCATTGAGCAAGAGGGGATATTAGAAGTCACTAGACTTATCGTCCTCTACTTTACAAGTAGACATACCATTTTTTACACATTGCTGGGATTGACCAGTAGAGAACTTAATTTTCAAAAATTGAGAATGCACACAATAATAATAATAATAATAATAATAGTAAATAATCCATTTTATTAATTTGCCAAACCATTCCACATCTTCATGTATAAACTATGTAATCATGAAACTCAAATTTGACTCATATTAATTAACAATACTATTTTAGAACGGGACAAGGTTCTCTGCCTAACATCCACACCACTGTGTAAATTATAATTGTAATGCAGAAATATCACAAAAAGTGCATTCATTCAATAAGTCCTATTAACCTGTTGAACTTTACCAATAGCACAGGTAATATTAGATAAAACAAAAGTATGAATTGATGTGTATAAAACATAAGTTCACATTTCCTTATTTTATGAATGGATTCAACCAATGTAATTCATGACAATGGAAAAAGACAATTAAGTAAGCCAGATAGTAAAATCAGATTTCCTGTATCTCAATTTCAGGAAAGTTAAGTTTATCATACAAGACACTCATATTAATTGAGATTATTTTATGGTAAAAGACAATTATTAATCTTCTGCTCCTCTTATTTTTATCTCTCTCTCTCTCTCTCTCTCTCTCTCTCTCTCTCTCTCTCTCTCTCTCTCTCTCTCTCTCTCATGGAACCCCCCCCAAAAAAAAGAAAATCACAGCAGGAATTTCTGAGAAATCATACTCTCATTTTCCTTACTGTACTAGTTGTCACATAGAGTTGATTTCTACTCTATTCAGAGGGGCTCACAAATATAATTTAATTCATCTTTACTATATCCTTTACATACAAATTTAGATTTAGAAGCTGTCATTCTCTCTCTGGGGTAGTAACAGAGACTGTTAACTGTTACTTCCAATATGGTCAACATTGTGATACACTTGTAAACTTTTACATGCCTTTCTTCTCTGATCAAGGGGGCATAGTCAACTGTTGTAAAATTATTACAAGCCATAATTATGCTTATTATCTTAACAGAAGTCACAGCCAAAACGTGCAGTAATTACATTATAAAAATATAACATTTGTAAGGATCATATCTTAACCTACATGCCCCTAGCCTAGAGACTAAGCTACTCATGGTAGACTGTGCTGTCCGAGTGGTGACCAAGATAGCTTATAGCACATCACGCAGGCATTTACTTTCTCCATCACGTAGGATATACATGTTATCTTCATCTTCAAATGAGTGAAAAAAACAGACACAAACAAAACCCATTAACCAAAGAACAATGAAAGCAAAACCAACTAAAAAGTCTCGAAACACTACATGAGGCATTGCTTTGTTCAATGGAGTGAAGAATTTTCATTTATCTTCTGTTCTTTTGTGAGTTCTTGATTTCTTGATAAGAAAAGTAAGCACAAATATTTTTTCCAATAAAAAACTGGTTCTAACTTGCCTGCATATGATTGTTCTTTAAATAAACAAAACAAAAACAAAAACCCCCACAATTTCAAAATCGCATTGCTTCACTTTGGGTAAGGTGTCACACAAATTGGTATTGCAGCCAAGTAAAGAAGACTTAAACATGTTTACAGTGGAGTCCACTAATAATGATGATGGTAATAATGAGAACTTTGGAATAATGAGACATTTTTCAATCCCCGTTTTTTATTCTTCTTACTCTTTAAATGATTAGTTTAATGAGAGCTCGTGGATAGTCATCTCGGTAATGAGACATTTTCTTTTCTTCCTGGTCAAAAACTTTCTTGATACTCAACCCACTTCCACCACGTTGTCCATTTACCGCTGGTAGGGCATATCTGGGCTCCTTCTCCACCCTTCTCCTCTTTCATCTTCGTCTGACTCAAGTGTGCACAGTACCTTTGGCGTTCTCATGCCACGCATAGTAATAGGCCTACGGTGCCTGTTACAAGATTAGATTATTTTCTGTTATTTCTCCTCGTAAATTCGTTATTCGGGAATGACGAGAATTTGCCAATGGCAAGAACATGTGCCTGGTCCGCCAGTTCTCGCTATACCAGAGTTTCACGGTATTATTTGTGCGGTTGTATTCTGATATAACAGCACATTTTAAATAGTGATTTATATGCCATTTTATCAGAGCTTTAATGGATCATCCTTTCTTCACAGGAATTCAGAGATTATTCTGCTGCAAAACAGCACATTTTGAGTCCAAACATTAAAAAACGGCATTTGGAATAAAAAAAAACACACAACAAATACATAATGCATGTACAATGTAATTAAAATCTGGTCCTCTTCCGTAGATAACTTTCCAGGAGATAAAATATTCTTTGTGATTTCTTCAAAAATAGACAGTGGAGAATACTAACATTCAAGCATACTATAACACAAGGACTTGATACATTTATTTAAATCAGGTTCTCTTTCCAAACCAACTTTCTTGGACGAAGGAAATTCTTTACTAAGTCTTCATAATTTATTTTAAGAAAAAGTTTACGAATATTTTAATTCATTGAATTTATACATTTACAAAAATATGATGCACCTCCTCCCTCCCTGCTTCCTTCTTTCTTCCAATTCAATATGCCTTTAACCAGGAGTTGAATCAATGGGATTTCAAATTAAGGTTTGAATTTTATTCTCTTCATTGTAAGTGAATCAAATGAACATTGTATCAAATTCTATCAACTAAAGTCACACCTCGAAAAGAGGACTAAAGCTAAGCAGCTCAGCTAAGTTGACTTCATGAGATCTAGTTAGCTTAGCACTGTCGTATTATAATGTTTGCAGTCTTACAGATCTGTGTCATTAACTCCGCACAAATTACATTGACATTTTAAGTCATGTTGTCCTTTCGAAAATTAAGTACATTTTAATTGTAGAAAAAGCAACTGGTAATGTATTAAAATATCATTTCCTTTCGGCAGTTTTGAGTGGGTTTTTTCTTCTTCTTTTTTTCTTCTGAAAAGGACATGACACATGCTGGCTACAAAAGATCAACATGAGTCATTCATGATTTCTTTTGACATTGGACATCGTGTGTGTTAACTGGCAGCTTAACTTCTCTAGGTTTTTCTGGTCAAATGTGATCATTGGTCATGCAAATTTGACAATAGGTCAACAAATTCACACAGCAACTATATGTATTTAAAATGCTTTTCCTCATTCAGCCTATATCATGTATGGATATGGAATGAATATAAGGAAAATTGAGCAACACTGACAGGATTAAATGAGTGAATATTGGCTCTAGCTTTAAGAAATTGGCATTTCAAAATTGTCTTAGATTTTCAGAATTATTCAAGCTCTTGTGCACAAACATAAATGCAGCTTTCAGTTTTCTGTGGGTTTTTGTTGTTGTTGTTGTGCGCATTAATTAATTAATAATTAATAGCACTCTATGTTCCCACAACCGATAGCATTGGAAAATAGAAATTACCTATGAATTTAATATTATTCAAGGATCAAGATCTAAGTCAGATTTATTCTCCCTAGACTAGATTCTAACTTTGCTTTATTTCAACAGTCCATGTCTTAAGCTTGTTTTAAGTAATCTAAGTCTATTTATCTATCATCAGACTTGATGAAGGTAATGCCGGTATACATATTAAAGTTGATGTAAACAAATTCAAAAGGCTTTTTTTTCATTCTCGGATGTCTCATTAAATTAAGTTGCAAAACTGAATTGCCTGTGGACCTGTATTCACATTTGAATGACCAAGTGTCGAAAGTGAATAGACTATGGAATGGCTTAAGACCAGAAATAAAACCTCCAACCCCCTTTTCCAATACATACAACCATCCCCCCTCTCTCTCTCTCTCTC
>JAOYNN010283724.1:0-10233 GCA_025770095.1 Goniobranchus kuniei
TACATACATACATACATACATACATACATACATACATACATACATACATACACACATACATACATACATACATGCATGCATCATGCATGCATACATATGATGGAAGGTCCTGACTCAATGTCATCAAGACCACTGTAGACTTATCTAGATAACATGACATGATCTGAATGCCCTTGTGTTAGATACTATTCTCTATGATTAGCCCTTGTTGCCACCCTTCAAAACCTTCTTCAGATATGAATATACTGTACATACTGAATCAAATGATTGACTTGAAAACTGATGACTAAGGTGTAGGGTCCCACCACTGCCTCTCTTTATAGCATAGCTAGAGCCATGTGCACAAACCTCACACCCGCAATGTTATCACTTGTGTCAGTATGTCCCTCCTTATTGGAAGTCTGTCTGCGTAAAACCTTCCTGGTGTTTTGGTCCTCTTCAGGCAGTCAGTTCTTTTCTTCCTGCTGAACAACTCAAGTGTGATCCGATATAACTTGTTTGCCTTATTTATTTTTGGCTCAAATTTGATAACATTTTGTGTACTTGTGGTAAATGTGATATAACTTCATGTGGGATAATCAAACACAAACAAAATATTTATTTGTTGGGTTATTTAGCAAAATAATGCAACATCATGATTATCTTGAAACCTTCATTTTCAGAAAAAATGCGTTTTATCAGATCACGGCAGAATTGATGTTCTATTTTACATTCTTTCTCACCTCCAAAACAACTTTGTCTTCTGTGATACACTTATGTCACCTATGACGTACTGACCACCCATGTTGTGTGCAAAGTTGAATGAGGTTAAAGAAAACAGGAGTAAAGTAATCCTTTTTTATATGTACTCCTTTTATGACGAGGCCATTCAATGTAAATGTAATTCTTATCAAATTTTTGTTTCACAAGAGATAAATTTGACTTAAGAAAAAGAAATTGTATAGGGTGACTGAGAAGAGAAGTTAGCTATAATTCTTTAAAATAGAAAAAAGGAAAAAAAAAAAAAGAAATAAAAGAGCAAAGTAATCCTCACACATGTACTTCTTTTATGATAAGGCCATTTAAAGAAATATATTTTCTTTTCAATTCTCCGTTTCATGAGAGATACATTTGAATTTATTGCAATTGGTGACTCAGAGAAAAAAAAACACCAAAAAAAAACAACGAACACCATTTAAAAAAAATTTTTGAGTTTAATTCTTATCAGATATCGGTTTCACAAGAGGTAAAGTTGACTTTAGGAAAAAAAATTGTTTAGGGCGACTTAGAAGAGAAATTAGCTGTAAGTCTTTTTAAAGGAAAAAAATGAATGAAATAAAAGAGTAAAGTAATCCTCATACTTGTACTTCTTTTATGATAAGGCCGTTTAAAGTAAATATAGTTCTTATCAAGTCTCTGTCTCATGAGAGATAAGTTTAAATTTATTGCTTAGGGTGACTCAGAAAAAAATAACAAACAAACCACCACCAACAACAACAAAATGAACACTTTAAAAAAAATTTTGAGTTTTGGAAATTAACTGTGTTATTTTATTTTTTATAAAAATATCATGAAGGCACTGCTTTAAAGAGAATTTTTTAAAATTTGAGAACATAGTTTTGACTTGCCTTTGCACACAGATCTGCTCAACATTCTGGTTTGTATGGAACAAGGGGATAAAGAAACTGTTACTTGTAAATTATATTTACATCCAAGGCAGATAGGCCCTGATGTTCAGTGATGAACAAAAGCTAGATGCAAACCTCAGAAAACGACTGCGTAGTTATTCAACATTCACTATCCCACAATAGTAACCAGTAAATTGCTCCATGATATATGCAAGGAAAGACCCTTATCCATCCAAATCATGGAGTCAAGATGGCACATTTTTGGACACACATTCTGGCTAAACATAGAAACACTAACAAACAAAGCATTGGTCCTGTATTTTGAACCATCATGAGAAGACAAAGTCAAAGGAAGACCACAGATTCAATATATTACACTGTTTTAAATGGAGACCTGAAAGCTTTTGGGAATATAAAAAGCTCAAAACAAGAGAAGACCATCAGAATTTAAGGCCAATGGCAGCAAACAGCAGTTAATGGAGGGGTTTCACACACAAGCTGATAGAATCGGTTGAGGCATCCCAATCTGACGAGTAGGAGGTGAAAGCATTTCAGTCAGTCAGTAAATGATATACAGTGGTTTCCGCCTAACATCCACGTCCTTGGGAGACTGAGATATGTGGATGTTAGCCAGATGTGGATGTAAGGCGGAGGGCAAGAGGGCGGAGGGCAGTTGACGAGAGATGAATCACTTCGAACACAAACGGAATTGCCAATCAAACAATGGCTATTTACCTTGGACATTGTAGTGTTGTAGTTCAACCACAGAGTGCACAATTCTAAAGAAAAGACGTGACCAATGTCATTGTGAAATGGGAATAGATGAAGTGCTGTTTGGCTTACCTCTCAATCTTAATATTGTGCAGGCCAATAAAGTTAAATTTGGTTATGACCGATGCACACTGAAATGAACAAGCAACGTTGTTCCATTCACTTTGCAGTGGGTGGGCGAGGCTGGACAGTGGTCATTGCTTATTTGTTGTCTATACGCTCACATATGAATGGTTTGGGATGTTAGACAGTGACGATTGCTTTCTTTTGTTTAGGTGAAGAGGTGGCGCCATCTTTTGCACTGGCCAGCGCTTGTAAACTTAAAGGCTTATTAATGATTAATTTAATCACTGGCCAGATGGTTAGAATTATGCATTTCCTTCCCATTTGGCATGTCTGGAATGAGCTACGCTTATCAGTGGATAGGAGTTTCTTGATAGGTGTCATCGCTTACCTGTTGTCTCTATGAATGGTTTGAGGTGGGAGATGGTGACAAAGGTTTTCCTTTGATACAGACGTTGAGGTTAGCATTACGCATTCCCCTTGTTCAGCAAGTCTGACATAAGCTCTGGATACTTGTGTTAATTTTTCTTTAGTCGGGGGGAAAAGATAATTCAACACGCCTCCAAAATGTGGATGTTAGATGAAGTAATGTGGATAATGTGGATGTTAGAAGGGTAAATTTTAAAGACAAAATTCCGTATCCTGTAGAAATGTGGACGTAGGCGGATGTGGATATAAGGCAGAGACCACCGTACTGAAGTCTGGTGGAGGGAAGGCCATGCACTACAGTACTAATGTGATACCTGCAGGATGAGACAACCACACAAATTCAAATTTAGTGGCAGCAAACAAAATGTCGATGATACAATCATCAAATGCTGATTGAACTTAATTATTGATCCCTGCCTACATTTGCCAAACCAGGTTTCCCTTTTTTTCTCTTTTACATGTGATAATTTCAAGATCAAAAATAGAAATAGGTTTACACATCTTTTTTTGTCACAGATCTCCCAGAAATGCTTGGTGTCATATATGTACACGTTTTTTTTTGTGTGTTTTTTTTCATCAGTCAATTTTATTGTCATGAAATCTCTTTGTGGGTGATCAAGGCTTCAAGAAATTTGTGTTTGAGAATAAACAAACAGAAGAGTGATGAGCTTCTTGGGACTTGAAGTATGCCAAAACTGACATTGGCTCTTGGCTTTGAAAGTGTCAACATTGCATGTATTATTCGAATATTGTTCTACCCATAAGAAGGAAATATATCACCACCAATTATCATGCCTTTGATGATGTGATTCACTTTTGAAAATTTGCAGGTAAAGATAATTGTGGAGTATGTCTGAATCGCTATTTTGATGTTGAACTCAAGTACACGTGGCAATTTGGAACAGATTTGAAAGATATATTTGTTTTCAAGGTAAGCTTCCTGGGAATTCTGCATATTGTCATTATATCCACCACTTTATAATACAATGTAAGGTTCTGTCCTGTTTTTGACATCAAAATAAATCACTGTCCATGTTTTATGTCTCCCTTTTCCTTAAAAAAATATTAAAGGATTCCATGTCTTGCCATTTTCAGAATTTTTCACTCCTAGTAAAAATGTAAGAGATAGGGAAAAAGTCGATCATTTTATGAAACTCCACTTATTTATTCTGATGTTTTAATATTTTCTCTTTCAATATATTTAATTTTTGTTTTTGTACTTTAATTTACTTCTTAACATTTTTACAGGAAATGTAAATAAGTTTATGTTTGTACTTTCAAAGATTTTACTGATTTTTTTTTAAGTCCCTTTTTTCATTGAATGAGTTGTGCATGTTAAGTTTGCAACTCTCAAGAAAATTAAATTCCATAAAATTGATAATCTCTATAAATCACTAATTGAAGATAAATTAAGATCTTTTGAATTTAGTCTGCATTGAATTCTGTGTATTAGGATTTAATGTGAATCAATCACAAAAGTAAATATTACAAATAAAGTGATGTTAAGATAAAAACAAAACAAAACAGTATTTACACAAATTTTAAAAAATTCTTATTCATTTGTGTGAATGGGATTCCTATGAATGATTTTTATTGTATTCATTTGTATCCTCGATTCTAAGGCCAGGAGGCTGGCATGTAATTTAAAGGCAACAATCTACCTTTTAAAAAGTAGAATAATGTCACCTTTGAATTCCGTTTATCTTTCTGGATAAGATTTTCGCAATACACAGGGGAAAGGAATTATATGATGTTGAATGCTTAATCATTAGAAAGGATGCATTATAAATCCAAGTTACAAAGTATGTATCAGGACTTTAAGTCACAAACTATGCTTTCTTACCCAAGGTTACATAGTACAGTAATGCTCACCTATAGCGGCACCTGCTACAGCTGGACCATCCTTACAGCGGGATATTACGACAATCCCCTATTTTTTCTTTCTGTAAACTCTATTGCCTATGCTTGGGTTTAGCGGGACAGGGAAAGGCCCAAACGTGGATACAGTTCTACTGTATGCATCTTAAATTCACAAAAATGCATTATAAGCCCCAGTCACTATAAATGCATCATGCAGGACCTTAAGTCACTGAGTATGTGTTATGACCCATAGTCATCATTACCCTTAATCACAGAATATGTACTATGACCTTTGTCTCACGATATCAATATACATTATGAGCCCAAGTCACAAAGTATGAGATAGATATCTTCTTATGTATATCTTGCTATTGAAGAACTCTCATTAAAGTGGCCACAAAAGCTTATATAGTATTGTGGTAATTGGACTGTTAAGTCAAATGCTTTTGTTCTTTTAAAAAAAAATTTAAGTAAAAAAACAAAAGCCAGCAACAAAAAACGGAGAGATAATATCAAAACCCTAAAATCTTTTCCTGCACAGTTTATTACAGGAAAATGCAAGTCCATTCGCATAAATGACGTGTATTCCAAATGTGATTACATAGAGCCCACTCCAAACTTTGATTCTCACATCAGTTACACTCAACCTCTAACCAGTGATCATTTGTTTGTACAAAGAGTTCGTTCAGGGGTATGTATTTTTCTCTTTTAAAAAGCTTATTTGTTTCATATCTGATGCTCACAATTGTAAGAATATTGTTTTTTAAAATTCATTTGTGATTCAATATATTGAAATGGGAGAAAATTGGTACCAAAAAAAAGATATCTTTAGATTATGAATTAACATTAAGAATGCAAAGATATTTTTGCCTTAAGAGATATCTTGATGTCACATCAAAGCTTTAGTATAAAGACGATATCATATCATCGTTGGCATTGCCTGGGCATGGCCTAGAAAGGAAAACAGAAAGTCATCACATGCATATGACAGATGATAATGCAATATATATTGAAAATGATTTTAATACCCTTTTCATTTGAACTTCAGCTTGTAGATCTTGGTAATCAAGAAAGTGTGACTGCATTGTCACCTTCAGATTCATAGATAACAGCAACGCTTTTTCCCTAGCATTTCAATAGGGATTGGAAAGTTCTAAGTTTTAAATTGATTCTTCTTTTGTGTGTTCATACTTGATAGTTTGCCTATTTTTCCCCCCAGTCATTTTGAAATAAGAAATTTCTACTGTACTTGAAGAAAAAAATTGTTTCAATGTATTGGTTTGCTTTGCATTTACATTATGGTGTGACTGTCTTCTTATCTTCAGGTCTACCTCTATGAATACACTGAAGAATGTGAGCCTTCCAAATGCCCACGGCAGTGCTTGCCTTTTGCCGTTATCTCTTGCAGAATGGTGGACAAACCAGCAAAGTCAGTAGCACCTTCATTTACTAGGAGTATGGCAACTACAAGAGAAAGCAAAAATGTTCATAAAACATCAAAATCTCAAAAGGACACTGGTTCAAAACATAAGGAAAAAAAGAGAGTGTCTTTTGATATGTCTCCTTCCAATCCAAATTGTAATTCCATTTCATCAGAACCTCAGGATGTCACTTCGGTTAATTGGACGCAACCTCAACATGCCCGCAAAGAAACATTGTCTCCTGAACGTGAACGGAAATTGAAAACATTAATTGAAAAACAGGATGATTACTTGCAGAGACTGGCCAATGCTCAAAAGGTATTGCAACTGGAGAAAGACGCAATGTTTTCAGCACCCTCTGACATCCTACCTGGCCAGTCATCCCCTCAGCCGGACGACAGCTCATCCAGGAAGATAAAAATTGTGAAGAAAGATGATAGAGGGAAACTTCCGTCATTGTCTAAGTCAAACCTGATAAAATACTTAAAACAGCAAAGAAAAGTCAAGCTTCCAGTTCCACTATTGAGCAGGTTCAAAAGCCATCGCCACCATCAAACTTATAAACAGGCATCAACTAGTCCTAAGCAAAACAGTTCAAAGCCAGTTCCGGCTGCACAACAGGAAGTGACGTTGCATCAGTTTGAAAGGGATTTGGCTTTTGTTTTTCTAGGGAACAACAATAGTAGAAATCGTAAAAAATCCAAAATGTCATCATTTGGAAGCAAAAAAATGTGTGTAGATCGATCAAACCATCAAGATGAAATTGGCAATGAATGTGAAAAGACATCTGATTCCTTAAGTAATAATCAAATCAAAAAGATTGGGAAAGGAATATGTAAATCAAAACTAAAAAGCAAGCTGTTATCTTTGTCAACTGAAACTTTAAAAAAGTCTTTATCAGGTAGCTCTAGACTGCGCTTCAGTGAAAGTACAAGGAAGAGTGAATCTCCATTACACAAGGATGTATTTTTAAATACACCTAAAAGTTCAGTGCCTCTTGTCTGCAGGAGTGCTTTCCCAATTGTTGAAAGCGGAGCTGAAGACTCTTCTATGCTTTCTGAGAAAACTGATTCAAAACAGAAGCCAGAAAAAAATGAATCAAATCAGAGGTCTGAAAAAAGAGATTCAAACCAAAAGACTGAAAACATTCATTCTTACCAGAATCCTGTAAATACCAGTTCTAGCATGCAGTGTGAAAGAATGGACTTAAGTGATAAGTCTGAAAAGGTTCATTCAGTCCAAAGGACTGAAAAAATTAATTCAGGCGATAAAATTGAAAAAATCAGCACAAGCCAGAAATGTGAAAATACTGATTCAACCCACACCCCTGAAAAGATTCATTTGAACCATAAGCGTGAAATGAGTGAGTCAAATCAGAAGATTGAAAAGATCTGTTCAAACAGAAAGCCAGAGAGAAGGGACTCACATCGTAAGCTTGAACATAGACGTAGCAGTCAGAAATCTGAAGACAACTATTTAATTCAGAAGTCTGAAAAAACTCATTCAAATCAGAAACCTGAACAGAATTGTTCAGATCAGAAACCTGAAAAGACAAATTCACATCAGAAACCTGAAAAGACAACTTCAAATCAGAAACCTGAAAAGACTAATTCAAATCAGAAACCTGAAAAGACTAATTCAAATCAGAAACCTGAAAAGACTACTTCTAATCAGAAATCTGAAAAGACAACTTCAAATCAGGAACCTGAAAAGACTATTTCGAATCATAAACCTGAAAAAAGTGATTCAAATCAGAAAGTGAAAAAGATTAATTCAAACCAAAAGGCTGAAAAAATGGATCTAAGCCAAAAACCTGAAAAAGTGGATCCAAGCCAAAAGCCTGAAAAGATTCATTTAAACCAAAAGCCTGAAAAAAAGAATCTCAGCCAAAAGCCTGAAAAGATTCATTCAAATCAAATGCTAGGAAAAATGGATCTAAGCCAAAAACCTGAAAAAATGGATCCAAGCCAAAAGCCTGAAAAGATTCATTCAAACCAAGAGCCTGAAAAAATGAATCTCAGCCAAAAGCCTGAAAAGATTCATTCAAATCAAAAGCTAGGAAAAATGGATCTGAGCCAAAAACCTGAAAAGATTCATTCAAACCAAAAGCCTGCAAAAATGGATCCAAGCCAAAAACCTGAAAAGATTCATTCAAACCAAAAGCCTGAAAAAATGGATCCAAGCCAGAAGACTGAAAAGATTCATTCAAACCAAACGCCTGAAAAAATGGACCCAAGCCAAAAGCCTGAAAAGATTCATTCAAACCGAAAGCCTGAAAAGATTCATTCAAATCAAAAGCCAGAAAAAACAGAATCAATCCAAAAGCTGGGAAAAATCCATTTAAACCAAAAGCCTGAAAAATCAGATTCACATCAAACTCTGGGAGAGTGTCATTCCCATCAAAGGCTTGAAAAGAGTGATTCAAACCAAAACATCCACAAGCCCCATGAAATCCAAAAGCCTGATAAAAATGAATCAAGCTTTAAGTCTAAAATGAATGATTCATATCAGAGGCCAGAAAAAATAAACCGACAGAATGGTGATGTTATTTGTGATAACATAAGGACGTTGTCCTCTTCCAAAGATTCTTTAAAAACCTCAGAACATTCACCATATGAAAAAATGATCCACATAGACGGCAGAATATTTAGTCAAAGTGCTTCATCTCTAGTAAAGGCTGATGAAACACATTCTTGTAGCAGTAATCCATTACCTTTGCCAAACATCAATCAAGATGGAAGAGTACCAATGGTACTGACAGGTGATATTGATGGAACCGCCAAGGAATTACAATTTTCAAGTAATTTATTTGAAACGATAAACCAGGGAACATGGAGAGAACCACCTTTTCACCCTCTCTCTATTGATGAGGCTCCAGGAGATGTGTATGAAGAAAGTGATGATACCCCTCCTAAAGTGTTAGAGGAAAAGTGTACATCAGGGAAAGACACAGACTTTGCCAAGATCAAAAATGATAGTAAATCTTCTCAAGACATGACTAGAAATATAACATCTGATGCTGTAAATTCTAACCTGCCATTAATGAGGTGCAGAAAACGCACAAAGATCTTAGAAGTAATTGAAAAAACAATACTGGAGATAAAAGATGTGTCACGAAATAATGAAGATCCCCCTGGGTCTCTGACACTGCTTTCTTATTTACCGAAATCTCATAAAAATAGGAAAAGGAAAGTGCCGCAAATTCCTTTAGATGAGGATAAGATTTCATTGCATCCCATGTCACTCTCTCCTTCAAACACTGTAGCTGAGCAATGGCGATCTCCCAGCACCTCAAGGGTTTGCTCAGGAGATCGAGACGATGCCTCTGAGATATCTCTAAATGCCACATCATCACTTCAAACAAATTCCAGCCTCTCCATGGCAAAACTTACAGAAACATCACTTGAAGACCATAGGCATAGTGAAGAGGACTTTCAGAATGATGTACTTTCTGTTTCGGTACCTTTCTCAAAACCGACGTCTGACCTTTTCATAAAGCAAAATGCACTTGAGTTAGAATCTGTAACAGATGACGTTTCAAGTGAAAGCCGAGGCTTTACCAGGTCTATTTCCATGCTGGATGTGGGCATCACCTGTTATCTAAGTGCTTTGTCTGATCTGCACTACCAGCCCAGTGTTGCCCTTGTTGACTGTTGTGAGGTAAGTTTCAAGCTTTGTTTTTTCATCATCTTTCTTGAGGGAAGTGAAAATTATCATTTCAACTGAAGTAGCCAAGTGAATTCCATATTTGGTCCTACTGAATAAGACTTTAAAAGTGAAGTAGAAGATACTTATATTAGAAGCATTGATTCTAAGTAAAGTTTTAAGTGAAATCTTTTAAAAATCTTCATTTTTATATTGTGATCAAACTTTTGTTATATTCTGTTTTTAACTGTATATGCTATACCAATATCATCTCTATTGTGCCATTTTTAACTTCCCTTGAGCTGAATTATTTTATTCATATGTATATTTGTTTTTTTACTTTATTTCTAGTTAACTGATTACATCATCATCATCATCATCATCATCATCATCATAATAATAATAATAATAATAATAATAATAATAATAATAATAAT
>JAOYNN010283835.1:0-10232 GCA_025770095.1 Goniobranchus kuniei
ATTGCCACCTAAATTCTTTCTTCCCCAGCTCATTTAGACTGGAATAGAATGCCTGAATCTGTCAGATGCTGCAGAGACGTGGACACTTTTAAATGGTCCCTCTGCCAGATTACCCTAGACAACTTTTTTTTGTGCGCTTCGACAGTTTTACTGTTTGATTGAGTCAGTCGGATTATTTGAAGAAGAAGAAGAAGAAGAATGAGATCCATCCGCCTTGTCTTCTGAGATGGAAAATCTGAAGGTCTCTTTCATTGAACTCATCCTTGTTCACTTTCTTTGTGTCCTTGAGGACAATGATTGTGAGTGTATTGAGGCATTCCTGTCACTTGCTGTTTCTAAAACAGGTTTTGAAGGGTTTCAATGTGTGCTATAAACATGTTCAGTTTTAGTGGTTGAAAAGGTGGGAATATCTTCCTCAAGGTCTAAAAGCAAAATGTATGTTGACAACTGGTCGAATGAATTAAATGACTGGAATTTAGTGTTAAGCCTAGAATGGATTGTTGCCAATTCGTTGAAAATCAATCTGAAAATGGATAAAGTTCCCATATCGGATTGAAATTGTCATGCAGACATGCAGCTTTGAATTCATGTACTCCTTAAAGTACCGTGGGTTTAAAATAGAGAAGAAAGTTTGTCGTCAATAGGATTGAGCACAATATCACATGCTCCTGTCAGTGATTGGATATGGCTATGGTCCCACCTTCGTTTTGAGAAAAACGAGCTGGATTGCCTAATTCCAACACATATAGGAATCTTTACATTGTGGATTTTTCCCATCCCAGTCTTAAAATTGTTCACTTTGTCAATGTCAACAACCTCTCTACCATCCGTTGTTCTGTTTTGTAAATAGGCAAACATTATATCTGTGTGTGAGAGTAAAATATTAAAGTCTTCATCTTCAAGTAGTTTTTCATAATCACATGCCTCTCTTCTTGTTCTTTTATCAGTCTAAAACACAACAGAAGTTTGCTTTTGAGTTTTTGACACTGGCTAAACATCTTCTATGAAAATTCCATCTTATTTGTGCTTGCCTGGTAAAGCTTTTGCTTTGAGATTTTAAGAGATCTGAAAGCTTGGGATAAAGGGAAACAAAGGAAATTTATATAATTTTGTAAAGAAAATCTTGATGTTTTCAATGGTTGAACATACTTGTCTAAGGAGTAGATTTACCGCTGTGCATAGCAATGTACAAAATGTGCATGATGGTAAGTTTCTTTCATAAGGATTTAATTGGTGTATGTTTGGTGAAAACTTCTTTATGATTTATTGTGTCAATTCTTAGATAATGAGAGTTAAACTTCAAGAATTCGGGGTTTTTGTGTTTTGTTTTTTTTTTATTTTTATTTTCATTTTTTTGTTGTTGCTTGCTTGTTTTGATTGGATTCTCTTTGTTGGTTGCTTTTAAAACTTAAAAAAAAATTTCCCTGACATTTTCATATTTCTGGTTTATTTTTATTTCTTGTTCCAATGAATATATTACCCGTACAGTTACATATTGTCATGTGGCGCTGTCACCACGTAGAAGAGCGTTGACCTGTGGACCAGGAGGAAGCAAGTTCAATCATCGCTACTTGGACACGCAGTTTTCCTTCAGCAAGAAAATTTACCCCTGTTGTTTCACTTGACTCCGGTAGAAATGGGTACAGCTTTGGCTCGAAAAATACTCTGCAATAGACCAGCATCCTATTCAGAGAGTGATGGATAAAGTCTGTCTGACACTGTCCGCTTCATGCTCAGACACAGGGATAAGCTCCAGCCTTATGAGCCACTTCGGCTCGAAAGGACTACAGGTACTGTACTGCTACTTACATGTACTATTCAGTGATTAAGATTTACTCTGTAAAGCAGCATCACAGCATTTGAAAATCAATGTATTTCTAAAACACTGTAACATTGGGCATTGTAGGTGTTTTGGTATTGGTCAGGCATAGTTACGCAATGTTTTTTAATGTGCTGCTGAAAGGCAAGTGCTTCAATGAGTAGATAAATGAAGTTTGACTACTGATAAGAAGACTTGCATTTAACAATTACTACATGCTCAAATAAGGTAAGAGTGTATTTACATCAGATAAATAGCCATAGAACAACCTTATAATTAAAAACAAATTTATTCTGTTTTTTGATTTTGACAAAAAATTTCTAGCTTTTATCAGAAGTAGTTGAATGGAAAGAAAAGTAAGTAAGATGTTTTGTGTTTCCTAGGAAAATTAAAATGTCGAAGTATTACCTGATGCAAAATACATGTAACACAAATAAAACAAACTGGAGGAGAAAAAATGCACATAATCTTTTGAATATGATATAGTGAATTTATATTGTCACTGTCGAGGTGTGGAAATTTGAAAATTTTATTAGAGGAGGTTGGCTGATGCTGTTTTTTGCTTTGTTTCTTTGTTTTAAATTACATTTACAATCACTTGTGATCTCTTTTTCTCAATAAGGCACAGAAGTTCCACTTCAGCATAGTCCTTTCTCATAGGGTCTCAGGTACTGAAGAGCACCTTGACCAACATGAGGATGTCAAACAGATGCAGGAAACTATTTCTTTGAAAGGAAATGAACTTGATGTGAGTTTTTGTGTCCATTTCTGTAAATGACTTATTTCCCCTCTCAATCCTGAAATTTTTATTGACCTACATTTGGAATGATGGAAATCATTGCTGTTGTCTTTTCAGCCAGCATTGACAGTCTGAAATTAGACAACCAAAATTGTGACTGAAGAGGAAATTGAAAGATTAAAAAATGTCTCTTTCATATACTGATTGTCATAAATAACGCAAAATGAGATGGCATACTCCTCAGAGTGGCGTGTACTCTATTCTGACGAAAGTCACTTTAAAGTATTGCATGCTGATGGTCAAGAGCAAATATGGAGGCATACTGGTAATTGATATGACAATCAGTACGTGCACGAAGTAAGCTGTCATGGATCAGACAGTTCAAGACTCACCTCATAGTGATCATCGGTACCTTGACGCCCAAAAATATGCTGAAAAGATCATTTGCCTCATTGTCGACCTATTTATCCAACATGAAGAAATCACCCTCTTCCAGCACTATAATAATGCACATCCTCATGTTACTTGCATATTAATAATAATAGTAATAATAGACATGCAGGACTTTCTACAGGATCAAACATTTGAAACACAGCCATGGCCTGCCATGAGCCCTGATCTCAATCCCACTGAACATGTCTGGGACATCATGGGACTGGCAATGTCCGAGCACAGAGTGAGGAATGTTCCTGAGCTTGAGAACAGTTTGATCACAGAATGGAATAATATTCCACAACACAAGATAGCTTGAATCATCCAATTGATGCACAGACACTGCCAAGCGGTGATTGATGCAGCAGGTGGCCATACCTGCCATTGAGTGTGTTTTCGTGGGACTCATTCAATTGTCACTTATAAATCTTACCGATTTATTTATTTATTCAGATAAAGTTATTCTGTCTTCTTTTTTTTTTTTAATTTAAACATTGAGTTTTGCTGATTTCCTTCATTTCATCCAAATCCATCCACTGGATGGCATGCTGCTGCTTTTTGAACTTTTTTCCATTACTCATGACGCTCAGTCTGCAATGTATTAGACAACATTTTTGTATTACTGCCCAGTAATAGACTAGCATTGTCTTCAGAGAGAATTTAATTACATTAAAATGGTTCAAATTTTAATAGACTTTTGTAAGTAAGAATTATAGTTATGCAGTTGTATAAAAGGTAGATTAATAAGAAGATGGGAACAGGATATAGAGGAGTGGCTTGGGACAACAACAAGTCAGGCAGGAAGACTGGCAGGAGACAGAATGTCCTTTCACAGATTACTCCAAGAAGCAATGTCACATGGTGAATGAACTGACAGATGTTGATGATAGTGTTGATGAGGATGATGATGATGATGATGAATGCCATATTTAGAGAATGATTCATAGTCTATTGTCATATATTTCATACGATGTCTTTAATATAAGAATATTTGTTCCATATCATGTTGTGTCAGGGTTTTGAAAGACTGCTTCTTGCAACAGAAAGCCTTTGAAGATGAAGTAACAATGAAGAATCAAATCAAATCAAATAAAATATTATGTATTCATCACATTTCACTCATAAAATTATGGGTACATATAAGTATAATAAAGAACATAAGAACTGTTTTAAAAAGGCAATAAAAGGCATACAAGGTAACAAATAAATACAGGGTCATCCAGAATCATGATCAGGGTATTAACTGTTAATAAAACTTGTAATTTGTGAAATAAAAATATACTGAGATCAGAATGCTAAAATACATTCAAAAGGAAATTTGTTTGAGTCACACTTTAACACAATCTAACAACTTTTGTAACAACAATAAGGAATCATACAACCATATCAAAATCGTAACCGGTAATTTGAAAAAAGTCAAAATAGAAATGTGTGATTCAAATCAAGAACTCAAGGAATATCAAGAACAAAAACACTGACAGGATATATTTAAGAGATACAGAATTTTATTTTCAATATGAGGACATGAACTATAATGTGTGGACATATCATCAGGTTCCAGCAACAAAGGATTCATTCTAACAAGTGCTCGATGTGTTAACTTTTGACATTCAAGCACTTTGACAGTTTTGGGAATTTTGTTTAGGGAGTCCATTTCACTGTGATTTGGTATACACTTGGAAAGCATACTATAGTAACCTATGCCAAATAATTCCTTTTGGATGAAGTTGAGCTCACAAAAGTTTCACTAAATTTAGACGAGAGACACAGATTTTAGAAGGACTTCTCATACCAAACATAATTTTGGATGTTCCTGTATATATAACAAGAAGGCATTTAGACATGAGTATTTTGAGATTTTCTTTTTTGTTAATACATATGTACAATAGATATTTCAAAATAGGCATACAAAATAGGTATATGGAGAATAAAAACATTGTATTAAATAAGAAAATATTCTTTAAAAATTTGTAGAAAAGGATGCAGTATATAATAAATATTTCCTTAAATATGAAATTAGCACACAAAAATTATAAAAGAGAAGCTGAAAATCCTAATTTACAAATATTCACTAATATAGATGGTTTTAAAGTATCGTTTATACCACCACATAGCAAGAAAAGTAATAATTTATAGTTTTGTGTAAAAATTTGTATAAACGGATACAAAAATAGCACCTTAATCTTATTTATATATTGAAAGAAATATCTCAGTGCTATCGCAGCCTTAACACTCCATTCGCTTGTTAAATTTTTCATTCAACAAAGCAAGTTGGCATATCCTTGGGTTCAAAGTCTTGGCACTCTATATCTCTTGCTTTTGGTGATCAGTCTATTGTCATATTCATCATGAAGAGGGTATGTTTATTCAGTCTGGTCTTTTTAGCTGTCTGCTCTTTGCATCAAATGTCAATATCCGTTTTTTGTTTACTTTCTTTATTTTTCAAACGTCCACTTGTCAGTTTCAAAATTGTTCACTTTCCTTATGTCATTGCCTTCAAAGGATTTTGGTACTTTCTTTCTATAAGTGTCTTAGCTTTCTCTAATACATTTCTCAATTCTTTTTATGCCCATTTCTCTTCGTTTTATCTTTATTTATATAGGTGATTTTGGTTTTGCTTAGTACACTTTTTTCTTTCTTTCGTTACCCGAGAGTTATTATTGGAAAACATTTTTATTTTTTTCTTTGGCACAGCTGTTTCCACACAAAAATTTATGTAGCTACATAAGGTGTCAGTGAGTTCATCAAGGTTTATAATATTGTTTGTGAACATCAAGCACTCTGTCTGCACTTCTTCCTACACTCAGCCATACATCCACGTTTTCTGCGTCAGCCACTCTTGCTGTGTGATTGGGGTGTATTTTGGGGCCAGCCAAGCAATACTGTGATCTAACCAACCAAGTGCATGCACAAGCTTACACACATGAGATCCAATGTGCTGTTGCCTCAAGTAGCACAGGTGGCTTGAAAGTGGAAACGGGGGAGGGCAGCGGCAGCGTTGCACTGGTTGCAATCTCAGGTATCAAATCGACAGGTAATTCAATTCAAGATTCTTTATTTATCGCTTTAGGGCATTAAGACTATCAATGTATGCAAGTATAAGTATAAATCATAAACAACCCAATAACCATAACAATATTTGACATGAAGCTCTCAGTGAGATTCATCACACCAATTAACAAAATCACTACAAAATGCACCATTGTCATTGTTAGGTCCCAATGATAATGAAATAAGAGCAGAATCATACTATTCTCATACTTACTTTTACAATAATCAGTATAAAGAATAAATAAAAGTAGGGAAAGAACACAACCCTGTGGAGAATCAACATTAGTTGTAATGGATCCCAAAAAAGTGTTACTCACAAAAACTCTTTCAGCCCCATAAAAAATTAAGATCCAAAGAACAAGTTGTGAATCAATATGAAAATTATTGAGCAATTTTTCAACTGAAATATGTGGCTGCATTATAATGAATGCAGAAAAAAGTCATCAAGTAAGATTTTAGCATAACTGTTTACCCCTTCAAGGTGACCATAAACAAGGGTCATTCAATAATCAGTGCCTCCTAATTTTCTTAAAAGCACGAAAGAATACCCAGGCATATCATACATAAAAAGAAAGCTTGCAATGTTGGCAATACTATTGGATATTTATTTTTCAAAATAGTCTCTCTTCATTTCCAAGCGGTAGCACCAATGCTTGGTCATTTGTCGCATCCTGTCGTCGAAACCACACAAGGTTCAAAGGGTGGACTTCACCATCACTGACATTATTCTTTCTCTGAAGATGTTTTTTAAGCCTTGCAAATGAGAAAAAATCACTAAGAGCAAGGACTGAGCTGAACGTTGATGTAAAGATGATTCAATATGTTTTGAGTTTTAGCGCTTGTGTGAGGACAAGCGTTATAATGTTGAAGAATGGCTTTGGAGTTGGGTCTGACACTTCTCAACCATGATGTGAGATGTTCAATAGTATCTATGTATCAATCATTTTCAATGTAGTATTCTTTAGAAATAAACTTTGCGTGGATTACACAGTTGAAATCCAGAAACTGTTAGCATTACTCTATCACATGACACAGCCTGTTTGACCTTTTTAGGGGTGATGACCTCCCATGTTTGTTACTCCATTGACTTTCTTTTTGTTTCTGATTCATAGAGATGTACCCATGTTTTGTCTCTAGTGACAATCTGGCGAGTAAAATTCTCTTCTTCACAGTCATATTGGGTTAAAAGTCATCATATGTGCACTTTTGACTTTCCTTCATTTGCTCAGTAAGCATCCTTGGGACCCATCACAAGCAGACCTTTATGTATTTTAACGAATTGTTTATAATGTGATTGATGCTAATGAGAGAAATACCAGTCATTTGTGATACTGTGAGATGTGCGATACAACGATAAGCTCTTATAAGATTATCAACGTTTGCTTTAAGTTCCATATCTGTGGCCTTTACAGGCCAGCCATAATGCTTATGATCATGAATAGAAGTTGTTGCTGGATCTTAATTTTCAAGCATCATACCAACCTTCAAACAGCACTAATGTCAATCACAAAACTGTCATGAACTAAACTTAAATGATCTCTAAATGTCCACAGGAGCACAGCCTTCTGCAGAAACAAATTCAATCACTGCTCTTTGCTTTATTCAGATATAAATTTTAGATGTCATTGTTGTGTCCACTTTCAAAGATATCTGGTAATTAGTGCATGTTTTAAATATTGCAAAAACTGAAATGCTACTTAAAGGACAGTAATGAAATGTCCTTTGGTGAAAATGTAACACAAGGATGACAGTTAATTTGATACTCTACACAGTGAAAATTGATGTGCGGAATTGGAAAAATCCGCGAGGAGGCATAAATTATTGAATGACAGGTGTATCTTCTCAAGAATAAAAATTATAGCACTGTCAACACTTTTACCCCATTCATGACATCAACTGAAAGTATGTGGTATTTCTACTCCCCAGTCTAGGTCTAAGTGAGCTAGCGAAGAATTAATACGTTGCTCGTTACAGCCAGCTACATATAGAGCCATTAAGACATGAACCAAAAGCACACTTACTTCTGATCATAAAACCTGATGAAATTATCATGATAATATGCTTAGATCAATAATATTGTAAAACTGTTATAGCATAGAATATACATAATACTTAGATCTATTGCAGAATGTGCAAAAATGGCAAAAACAAAATACTGCACAATCAAACTGCAACCATCAACATATTCCCAGCACCAGAAGTCAACATATTTCTTATACTGTCAGGCTAATTGAAAGTACTGAATAATGGAAATCAAAATACATGACTCTCATTGGGAGGTCTTTTTTTTTTTCAATGTCACACTCATATAAGGAAATATATGTTTAAAACTTAAATAGAGTTGCTTCGTGGAGAATGATGTATAGTAAATCATATTAACTATTGGTGTAAAACTATAAGAGGAAATTTTAATCTGAATTATATTTCAATTTTGTTCTGAAGATCATACAAATTCTTGGATTGTAGACAACTCAGGTCAATGATGGATGTTTCAAAGGTAGACTTAGTTTGTGACATCCTCAGGCATTTTTTATTCATCTGAAATAATAAATTAATGTACCCTTTATTGTTAGATGGCTATTTTGTGATATATATGACCCTTACAATGTTACACATTGTTTCATCCTTTTTCTTTTTCATAGGTGCAGTTCTGTCGATTACTTAATGATAATTTAATCTATTACATGAGACAAACAATAAGATAGAAATGTAAAGAATTCTCATAGTATTGGCTGAAGAGGCCGTTGCACTTTCCTTCACACCTGTACTTTTCTCAACAACCAGTTTACACCAGGCTACCTGAAATGAATATGTTACAAATACTCTCTACTTTATCTGTACCTTTGCGAGGGAATGCATCCCTTCATGCAGTTGAAGAAGAAAGAGATATCCTTGCATATAAAATTTCAGAGAGGATTTAAAGAGTGAGCTGTCGTTGTTTTCAGTGGCATTGTGGCATAGTCACCATTTCTCTGGATGATCCCACTTCCATGTAATATTACCAAAAATGTATTCCTTTACTTTTCCTTTTCAACTTTTCTCTTAAGGAAAATGCTAAAGCAAATCGTCACAAATTTGACCTTACACGCCATAGACAGAAAGGATGATCTGAAAAGCTGGTTAAGGCATTTTGAGAGATTTGCTGAATCAATGAAATTGCACAAAGTCAACTGGAGTACATTTTTGTCTGGACATGCAGATTGTTACAGCAGATTATCAGTAGAGGAGGTAAAAGTTGAAGGCAGGACAGGGAGGGGAAAGAATTCTTAATTCGGGGGGTTGTGTAACATCTTATGGTGTGAAACTATTTTGAAGCCATAGGTGAGGCCAAACACTCTGTGTGTGTATTGTGTTGTGAGCCTGTGTCATGAGAGGTTAGCCTCAAGGGCATGGTTAGGTGACTTGGGCTGCCCCCCCTGCCAGATGGCATCTGGGCCCCCACCATTGTGTAACATTGAGTGCATATGATACAAAAATACACTAACTACATACATAGATACATGCATAGGTACAAACATACATGTATACATGTACAAACATACACATGATATGATGTTTATAATATTATTATATCAATTTGAAATGCTAATGTAAAGTAAGACACTCCCTGTCACATTCCATCTACAGACAGTAAGGTTTGGTGGCATCAGGAAAGACATAAACCTATGCTGTACTTGTAAATTGGTGAACAGCTGTGGCATCCCCCCCAAAAAAACAAAAAAACAAAAACAAAACAAAACAAAAAAAGAACAACAACCAATAAAAACAACCAAAAAACAACGACAAAAGATGATATAAGGAGAAGAAGAGGATGATTTCAAAGACAAAACACATGACCAAAAGGGGAAAAAAAAGAATAGTACTATCAATTGAAATAAGGACTAAATTTGCCAAAAAATGTATCATAGATGATAGAGCTACAATCTAATTTTTCTCATTTAAAACTTTGTATGACACAGTACATATATGATAATACAATTAAATGTACTTACTCTATTTTCATCTTCCATCTGATCTTAAGAATTAGTCGGAATTTCTTTTTTTTTCTCCAAAAGCTCCTTTGTTAAACTTCTATTAAGATCCCCTTGTAAAAATGGATCCTGGAATAAAAAGTAAAAAAAAAAATCACTTCAAATGGTGAAGAAGTTTGAAAAATAAAACAGATTTAGATGCTTCATTTTGCTTCTGCTT
>JAOYNN010283945.1:0-10230 GCA_025770095.1 Goniobranchus kuniei
CTTCTTAGTTTAGGCAGCCAACGTTATCATGCTGACGAATGTCGCTGCACTGTGTTCTTTGTTCTCATCAGTACCCGGCTTCTCAGCCAATACCATTCATTTTGACAGTGCATTCCAATCTCTGGAGGTTTTGGGGAAGATGCTTATTTGTCTGTACAATGTGTTTGGTCTTGCAAGCCTCCGTATGAAGAAACAGAAAACTAGGAAGGCAGAAGAAGAGGTGGGGAGATCAATATCATCAGTGAATGGACTGGCCTGCCATTTAACTGCACACTGAGATGGAATGAAAACTGGCAGGAGTGGAGAGAACTGGTTGCGAAGTCTTCAGTGACGCCCCCCACGGTCTCTGGACTAAGGGAGAGAGTACCGGTACGCATTATTATTAATGTCGTCCAGAAAATTCCTACATTTGACAGAAAATGGCATGCTGTTCCATAAATATATTAATTAATTAATTGATTGATTGAGGATTATGCCGTATAAATCCCATGGTGATGATCTCAGGGCTGTCTTGCGATCAGTTTTTCTTTACTATCTGAATTTGGACTTCCCTCCTCGTGTTTGAAAGAGGTTTCAATATTATATATACAATATTTACAAAGTGAGGGTTCTCACACTTAATTATAAAATTGGATGGCTTTAAAAAAAAACAACCAAGATGTTGTTGGGTTCCACATCTCGAAAGATGTCAGATAAATTTCTTTTCGTATAAAAGTAAAAGTTCTTTCTCATGTTATCCATGTGTGCACACTCCAACAAGACAGATGTCCCGGGTTCGATTCCTGCCAATGACTACTTGTGCTTTTTCCTTAAGCAAGAAAATTTACCCTAATTTCTTCACTCGACTCAGGCGTTAAATGAGCTCCTAGCAATAGGCTGGTATTGTTGCGCAAAATGTCTACACTTTACTGTGTACTCCCCTGGGGTATGCCTGCCAGGGGATAAAGTATTGTAAAGCGCTTTGAGATTGTTCGTAGAACGGTTAAAAATGCGATATAAATGCAGAAAAAATGCAATCTTTATAGTCAGGGTGGCATCACATGAAGAACATATGGGCAAGGGTTATTTTTTTTTTTTAGTATAAAGTAGTGGGTGATCCATGTATGGCCAATTCGAAGTCAGCTCATTACTGTCTCATTCTTTCTATGCATTTGAAAGATGGAAGTTTTTCATTTAGATTGGGAATAATTTCATGTACATGTTATTTATTATCAGTTTCTTTTTGTGAAAAAGTCAAAAGTTGCGATTCGTCACGATTGGGCAAAATAATAGCCCCGGCCTACTCCGCCGGCCGCCGCACCAATACAAATAGGCCCACCTACCTCAGTCAGTCGTGAAATTTGTTTGCGAGAGAGAATAAACCTTCAGACCCATCAAGTTTTCTACTTCTATCAATTTAGATGTAGATTGATCCAATCTGAAAAATCTTTAAAATCTGAACAAATTACAAGCTTATGTTTATTTACAGGTTCTAGAAGAGCAGACTTTGCCATTCGATCCACCTTTACTTTTCCTCTAATTCCAGCATGTCCGGGGATCCAGACAAAGCAAAGTCCACAGCTGTCCTTTAATTTGTCTATGTCTCGAAAACTCTTTTGGATTCTCTTGTTGGCTCCTACAGGGTTTTGCATACTAATGTGATAGCATCTGGGAGAATTAGACGTAAGTAGATGTTGATTCTGGATGTTGGCAGGGTGTAAGTTTGGTTGCATGGCTGTGTAGTTGTATGTCTGTTTGGATTAATACCATAAATGATATTGGATCAGTGGGACATCAATGAGCCAAGGCCATCTCTAGCCTTGTGAAATGCTGTGATTTTCATTCTAGATTCTAGCACTGTTTGTCTAACGTTATTAATCCTAGTTCTTTATTAAGACAATATTTGACGATGACCTGTATGAATATAACAAGATGCTAGTTTACTGAATGTTTGTTCCCGCTGTTGAGTCAACTGAGGAAAATAGATTTAAGAGTCTTTTCCAATGACAAGTGTTTGATCCGGCATCAGTGGTGTTCAAACCTCAGACCTTTCACTCTGTAGTTCATCTCATTGATTCAACCACAGGCTCTATGTAAGGCCCTCATAAGTCAGCGTAAAGCACAAAAACGGGTAGTTTTAAATTCAACAAGTAACAGATCAGTGTTTTGCATACCATCTTCAGGAAGGACCGGAGAAATGGCGTGTTTAAAAATTACACATAAAACGGTGAATATATAATATATCTAGATATGTTCCCTTTTAAACTGCCAATCATGCAACAAATCAATTAGACCACAGAATTTAGCTAGGGTCTTTTGTGAAACAAATGGAGTAAGCACACGCCAGCTTATGTCTAACCATTCACACCATCATGCCTCAGCAATGTAAAACAATGGACTATTGACCGTCCACAGGCATCGTCTACAAGTGACCATAATTGTTCTCCTCGCATAAACCAGGCACTGGACAGCGGGTTGAATTCACGCCTTGACCATGACACACTTAATACTGCCCACATTATGGCTATCAACAACCTTTGAATGGTTTTGACTGAGACGAAAAACCTGTGAGAGAATAAAATTGTCCACAGCTGACATAATTGATTGAAAAAGTCTCACCTCTCTCTCAAAAACAAATGGGATCTTAGGTGGATGGGGAGGGATATTAGGAGCAAATTTATACGGAAAAAATTCTGTTTCCCGCTTAAAGTGGGATGTTAGGCAGCCACTACTGTATTAACATAAAGACCAACACCAAACACACCCACACACACATCATGGGCGTCGGCGGCTAAGAGTTGATCACAGCTCGGCACGAGTCGAGAGTCAAGAGGCATTCACCATGATCAGTACAAGTGTGCGTGATCGCATGGGTTTGAGCCTCTCTAGCCTGCTGTCAGACTCATAACCACAGTCATCAGTGTTGCATCTTTGGGTAAGGCACTTTACTTCGCTTTCCTCACTCGCCTCAGGTATGAATGAGTACCTGGCCGGAAAGACAGCGCTGTCCCTGTCCGAAAAAATGTATTCGCTCCTAACTGGCAGCAAGTCTTGTTTTGAATGTTCTGTGTTGCTGTTGGTTAGGGGAGTAAAATGTCATTGTAAAGCGCTGTGGGCATGGTTTAGCTGTGGATCATGCACTCTATAAATGCCATCTTTACTTCTGTTTGTTTTAACACTTTCTTTTTCAGAACAAGCAACAAGCTAAAAGGCATGAAGGAATCAGTCTAAGATACAGAAATTATAAGAATGTTGATTTAAATTCAATCAATTTTGATAATGTGATTTTATTGTTCCTACATATATATATCTATTTACAACATAAATGTAAAAATATTTTTGTATACATTCAAGCAAACGTTTTATTATGGGTAACAACGCAGACACATCCAATAAATACACTTCAGATCCCCTCGATAGCACCGATATAAGTTGAAGACTACAAGAACTATTAGGTTTAATGTAGCCAAAACTATCTCCATACATTTTAATTTTTTTTTAAAACAAAACAAAACAAAAATCCAGAAGCAAAAACAGAAAAGCAGCGTACAAGAATGTAGATGTTACATTTTCTTTTAGTTTGTTAATTTTCGTGTTTTTTTTTTGTTGTTTTTTTGTGTTGTTTTTTTTTCTTCTTCAGCACCTAGAACAAATTAAGTTAGATACTTTCTTCCAACCCAAGAACAAAAATACACAGGAAACAAGATCTCCTCCGCAGAGGAAAATTATGAGCAGATGATGTGGACTTCGTATGGAACAAATTTGTTGATACTAAAGAAGTACACAACATATTACACCAACAAAACAGAACTGGCAACTCTAATGAGAGACAAAGGTACATGGACAGACATTTTTAAGATGTGGGATCGTTGATGGGAGACAAAAAAGACATGGTGAGAAGGAAAAATCTTTCCACGGTTGCCCATATGCAACTGAAGAATGTACGGCTACAGAAAGACAACATAAAACAGAACACCAGATTGAAACTATGAAGAGCATTAGTCACATCAGTTTTGACACACAACTGTGGCACATGGTCCATTACTCATAAAGTAGAAGATAAGCTTGATACCTTCCATCAAAAGCCGCTCCAAAAGATGCTAGGCATATGATTTTCCTGCAAAATAACACAATAAATAATTACACAAAAAAATGCAATGAAATGTCACTCTCCATACAGATTCTAGAGAGCTTGTTTGGGCACATACTTAGACAAAACACAAACATACCAACAAATCAAGCAATCGATTTCAAACAGACATATTTGTAGTTTCTCTTTCCTATTTTGTCTTCATGGAGTTTTTGTTTGTGGAAGTTTTTTGGTACAGAGTACAGCATAAGGAGCATACAAATGGACATGCACTACATAAGCTCGTTTATCATTTATTATTATCATTTGGCATTTCATCTTCATGAAAACCTTAAACAGATTTCCTGGACGACCACCTACATCATTTGCCAGTCGTACTCAACAACGAGCTAGCGAGAGACGAGAAACAAATGAGGTTAAAACAGCAAAAGACATTGAAAGCCTATGAAGAACAGCTCAAAATCAATGATGCTGGGAAATACTCACAAGAAGGGACGCAGCCAAGGCATCGCAGTCGGACAACTAGGAACTGGAAGGCCAAAGGTCAGGTAGATCATAAAACAACTTAGACATTCCATGGTCCAGCCAACCTTGCAAAATAATCATTCTCTTTACGTTATACCAGAAAAGAGTGGTTTTCAAAAACGATGTAACATGAATTCTGAACTAATACAATATTTATTTGTTTATTTGGTGTTTCAGGGCTCTTTTCTACTACAAAGGTTCACTTAGAGTATTATCATAATGTTTCCGTCGACCTGTGAAGGCATTCAGTCTCAAACTTTGTGAACACCAAAAACCTCAGAAATAAGACCATGGCTCTACAGATCAGGCAGCCATCTCACTTACACCTTCATTCACCTGAAAGTCCCGTCACTTATTATCCCCATCCAGCAACCGTTTCCCTTTGTCAATTTCCGGTTGTTGTTTTTTATGATCTTGATGAGAGAAGTCTGTATCTTGGTAAGCTCCAAAGAGTATGTTGCCCATGATCATTGTTTTAATGGTGGTTACAACTGTTTCAACATAAAAGTCAACTTCTGAAAATAATCTAAAAATAAATATACAATCTGTGAGTCACGAAATTTAAAAGTATATTAAAATTGTATTCTGATGAAAACATTCAGGGAGATAGAGAGTAAAGAAAACAAACAATTGACGGGACCGCAGTCCGGTCATCACATCTGACATTCTCGGCTGCCTGGTGATCTTCATTGTGATTGACATACAGTGTGTTCAGTCTTGAGTTTGCATTTGGAGGTTTTGTACGTCTTCGTTTGATTTCATGTGAGGTTATCGTTCAGCACAACTGGCAGTGTGGTTATCAGTCTGCCTTTGTATCTATTAGCAGATTTAGAGAAGGACAGCAAATAACAAATAAGGAATGTGCGGTTTCTATATAAGGAGATCATTGGCAAAAACAAGAAGATCTTTCCATAGGTTCCCACTATCATAACAATTACAAGAAAAGACTGATGAATGAATCAATTAATTAATTAATTAATTAATGAAGTTATTCAGTATTTGAGGCCTATGGTGCAAATTACAATGTGACTGAAACAAGAAGGATATGATCAAAAGACTTCCATTATGTATCATAAATGCATAAACAATATTAGGATACATGTATCCATACATAAAATGCATAACTATATAAAAAGTACAGTCCAGCATGTAGGCTATTCCTCATCCACTTATTCCTCATCCTCATGGATCGCTCGTCCTAAATCCAATGTCCTGACTTGATTCTTCTATTTCCTCAGTACATATTTCACATATACCTCATCCGTCTTCACGCTCTCCTCATCCCCTTTCCCACCATTTTACCATTATTTCTTCAACAAAAAGCTTATCTCGACTAGCCACGAAACCCTCAACACCACCCCCTTTCCCCAAAACATGCAAAGTCTAGCGGTTGTACATGTCAATCTAGATTTACACAGCTTTCTCAAGTGTGATCATAGGTGGGAGTGGGATGCAAGTCGTGATCAAATGGCTCGCCCGCCCCGGATTTGATTGCTCCTTCTCTTAAGCATGGGTACCATCTGGTAAGAAAGGGAAATGCCACCCCTGTCACTCCTCCATCACTGTGTGTATGTGTGTGTGTTCAAGTGGCTCGCAAAGGGTGAAGGGTGACCTGAGCATGTCCATACACATATAAATGCACATATATAGTCATAGGCCCTACACACAGATATACTCATATATATATATATATATATATATATATATATATGTGTACACATACACTTCAAGCATATCTTCAGGTAGACCAACTGATAATTATAAGGATATAAGGCTGATGAGAGTTGTCAAGGGACATTGACATTGTCAGTTATAGTCATTAGTTACATAATTGCAATAAGCATGTATGAAAAAACATTCTTCTTCAATTAGTCAGGAAAAAGTTGTATCGCCACACCATTTGTAAGTCAGAATCATCATGTCCAATGATCACCACGTCACTGAGGACAATCTGATATCACTGCCTCTGGCCTTGGTCGTTCCAATTATCTCATGCTTCAGACATCCATTGATGTCAGACCTTTAAAATGTAACATTCATATTTGAAAGGCTAAAATACACAGGTGAGTCAAAATAATTATTTATTTTAAATTAATGCCGACACTGCCAAGAGCATCAATGGTCCAATCTGGGTAATCTCCATTGGGAAACATGTCACAGAAAAATGTCCTTACAAATGCAGGAAATCGGTCCTCCAGAATACTTTGTCGCATGGAAGTCATTAATGAAAGCTGCAGAGAAATAAAAACATAGTTTTTTTGTTTGTTTTTTTAATACAGTACAAAGAGAATGTAAATTTTGATAATAAAACAGAAAGATTATAAACAAAAATGACAACAAAGTGGACAACATGTCATATTTGTAGGATTTTCTTACCTTAATGTATTTTCATTATTATATCAAGAAAAAAGTATAAACACAAGATTTTAACAAAAGACTTTAATTGTCAAATATGGATAAATCTGATTTTGATATCATAAATTTATCCCATTGATGTTTTTATTGGTGACAGTAAATATGACAGCATTCCACCAGCCCAAATTTCATGTTTACTGACTGAAATTGGAGACAGAAACAAAAAATTATAAGGTCATGATAAATTGATCCTCAATCAACTAGGCACTGACATGACCTTAAAATACTCAGAAAAGACAATGCCATGTGATGCCTGATTCTAAACCAATAGCACCAAAAGACAGCAATTTGACCCTTAATTCTAAAATGATAACCAACAAGACAGCACTGTGATGCATGATTGTAAAATAATAGCCAAACAGACAGCAATTGACCCTACATTCTAAAATGGTACCAATAACCAGAAAGACAGCATTGTGATGCCTGATAACCAGAAAAGACAGCAATTTACATTTAATTCTAAAATGATAGCCACAAGAGACAGCAATATGACCATGATTCCTAAATAATCAGATATAAATTTTTCTAACACCTGTCTGTCTGTCTGTCTGTCTGTGTGTTACCAAACTCCTCCACTCATAGCCAACCAATCATGGCAAATAAGGTATTGAATCAAAGTTCACACGTCGAGGAATGTCAGTACAAAATTGTGTCTTAATCAAGGTAAGGACAACTTTACAAAACAATCTTTTCCATTTTAGTAAGGCCACATAGAGGAAAACTCAGATACTCGGCATTGCATCCCAGGCAAAAGAGGAGGCCACACGAGAAACACATAACAACGCATTGCGCTTTTACACCTTCTTTCTTTTGTCGCAAGGCAGACCCATCTCTTTACATCACTCGACAATCAGATGGGTGTCACCAGGTGCAGCAAATGTAATAACATTAATACAATTATTAGGTAAGCCTACATCCAATGATTGAGATGTGAAGTAATAGTAAATAGCATTTGAGATTTGCAGCCAATAACAAAGGGTTGCGGCATTTCCCGAAAACGGCCGACCATAATAACCTGAAAAGAGGATTTATAAAAAAAAAAACACGTAACAAGCAGAATATCAATTGGAAACGCAGAATCGCGTAATGCAAGGCTGTTTCGGGGAAGGATTCCTCAAAAGTGGAAGGGTAAGCGCTTCAATAAGCCTGAATAAGTGCCTCAAACAATATATACTACAGAAAAGACAGCATTGTGACAATAAGCGCCTCAAACAATATACAGTACAGAAAAGACAGCATTGTGACAATAAGCGCCTCAAACAATACACCAGTACAGAAAAGACAGCGTGAGGACAGAGTGGTATAAATATACAAAAGCACTCATCACCTGATAAGCTACATTGTGCACTGTGATGATATTGCAAGCAGCAGGTTCATGAATAGCCAAGGAGTGAAGATATGCTCGTGTGTACGTCTTACACGTAGAACACTGGCATTCTTTGTCTATAGGCATGAAGTCTTGAGCAAAAGTCTTGTTCTTTAGATTCAATTGTCCTGTTTTGACCAGAGCACAACCAAATCTCTGAAAATTTAAGAGAAATAGAAAGTAAACTAATGTGTTTGTGTGTGTTAATATTGTTACCTGGAAATCATAAGCTTTTATTATAAATTAATGTTACCAAACCTGTAGACACTTAATCCATCTCTGAACAGGATGCTAGTCTATTGTAGAGTACTTTTCCAGCCAAGGCTGTTCCATTTTCACGTGGGTCGAGTAAAGCAATAGTGGTCAATTTTCTTGCTTACTGGAAAAAAAACTTTTTTCTGTAGCAAGAATTGAACCTGCAGCATCTCGGTGTGCACTCCAACTCTCTACCACTAAGCTACAACGCCCCCTTTAATGTTATAATAATTAATGTTATTAACAGAATCTTTTCTGACATATTTTTTAGAAGAAATCCCACAATACCAGCAAATAAAGCTATGGATTTCTACTTCAAAACAACAAACAACAAAAATTACAGAGCGAGACCTATTACAACCCTCCCGATGACACTTGCCAATGACATCAGAAAGATAAAGGGGTACGAACTTTCCTCCCTGCAACACCTGGAGGATCATAGAACTGTGGCTAGCAACAGAAACCAATGGCGGGCACTAACAAGAAGAATCATGAGAGGAACCGAAGCTGCAAGATCTGTCGACCACGCCAGCGGAAGGTTATAAGTCAGTAAGTCACACAAAATCTGTCCATAGTGTTGTTATTTCAAAATTATTTCAGAATAATGTAAATATATCTGCAAAAAAGGTTATAATGTCTGAGACACAATGTTATTACATCTCTTAATGGTATCAAACATTTTCATATCTATAAAAAACTTTGTCATAATGGAATAAAGTAAATTACAAAAAAAAGAAGAAAAATTCATTAAACAAACAGACAAATGAAAGTCTTACATCATAAACTACATTGAGAGACAGGTAGAAATAATTTGGATGTACAGTAACCTCCACAAATTTTGAACAGGAAAATTGCAAATTCTCGGGTATCCCGAACATAATGCACAGTTCCATTTCATTCCCTATATTTTCATTGTGTTGACTTCATGGTGTTCCCAAACACACAACAATATGACATACCAACCCTTGTGGACAAAAGGCTTGATTTACATGGGAAAGAAGATGACGTCACCCGACCCATGAGTGAAATAGTATTTTCCTGCGTAATTGAACTGATAAGTAACATCAATATTTCAAAATCACGATTTTGAGCCCAAAACGATTATTATTTTATAATTTGTCAATAACATTTGTATCCGAAAAAATATTATTGTTTGGAAATAATGTTATTTATTCGTTTTCAAATAATGCTTCTCTGAAATGATTAAAGGTCTAGAATTGGATTTCCTACTTTCATGATACTTATTCAAACTTACTGCTGTTCTTGTTGGAAACACGCAGTCAAACATATCACAGCCTAAAGCAACACATACCACAAGATCAACAGCAAACCTGCAAAGAGATCAATGATACCAGTTGAATGTCATAGTATAGTACCAATTATCTTAAATGATAAAATTTCATTTTACTTGAACAATGTAACATTTGACGAAACATTCATATCATCCCTGTAAGTCTCTAAAAGCATTTGTCCAAAATTAGGTCAAATTGTCTTTTGGCTTTATTTGACTAGAATGGGTGTTCCCCACCTCCTCTATAAATATCAGACCAATGAAACCAATAAAAGTGACATTTTTTGTCACAGGACTTTCATACTTCCT
>JAOYNN010284056.1:0-10229 GCA_025770095.1 Goniobranchus kuniei
AAGTTTGAAAGGCATAAATGAAAAAATGTGGAAGCCTATCGTATATGAAATTGGGTGAAATTTTGTAACAAAATCCAGTGGCGCCGTTTCCATGACAATATGAAGCGTACGCAAGAAAAATCTACATATTTCAAGCCAGCGTCCCATGTCCTACAAACCTGTATATAAATCAAATTGATGTGATCTATAGGGAAAAACTTTGTTCCAGGCCGCCCCCCGCTGTAATAATTCAGTTACCTCTTAAATGGCATCTATAGGAGCAAGAAATGTTTTTGATTTTCTTTTCTTTTCATTTCCAGGCATGACAGATAAGTGTAAAGACCTACACAACCTGAGGCAGGTATTGGTGCAGGAAAAAGCAGCACAGGGGATGACATCGGGTGAGATGTCTGCTTGAGAACAATGTTTACAGAGTTATCATTTGGGTCCAACATCCACCTCCACCATGTCTGCTAGGACAGCCCACACTTTTTCCTCAACTGGGGAACTGTCTAAATTATGATAGTTACTGGCACTCCTGAGATACTGTTGAAGTTGGGAAGAAGGGCAGAGAGAGGGGAGGGGAATTAAAGCAATGATGTATTTGAATCTTCAAGAGTCCTAGAAAATATATACATGGAGAACTAAAGAAAGCAGTTGGTACGTTATCAATATGTTGTGGCTGGAGTTTTGAGAAGAAAAGCTGTAGCTGTCTAAAATGAATATCTGAATTTTGTTCTTGAAAATAATGTGAAACGAAAGATAGCAGTTCACTGATGCATGTAAATTTGGTTAATGCCTTGTAAAGGTTAAACTCAATTAAATTGTCCAGGAGACATAACCAATAAGGCTTTTTAAAAGATTATGGCTCCTAAACCATAGCATCAATTTCTGCTTATCATAAGTATAGAACCATTCAGTGTAACATTCTCTACATAGGCTTGGTTTGGAAATGTTTTTTTTCTTATAATTGAATTTATTTGAAGATTGCTGATTTGCATTTGATAGACATATACTCCATAACATTCGATTCAAATTTTTTTTTTTTCAAAATTGCGCGCTGTACAAAAAAGGCCATGGATCTTTATTTCACCGACTCAAATGAAAAGTACACAGTAAGACCAATGACCACTTTGTCAGTTACCATCAACAACAACCTGAAAAGAATGAATGTTGAGATACAACTCAAGACAAAACAAGACCTTGAATCATTACGAGACATAGCCACCCACCCGCAGGAAAGAATGGCAAGACTTGACGGCTGAAATCATGAGGAAATCCCAAGCCGCAAAGTTGAATTACATCACTGGCGTTAAAGTTGGAAGTTGAAGCACTGAGAATTGTTGATTTGTCCATATTTTTAACCAATTCATGTTAACTGTGAAACAGCAAGTAATTATATCGTTAGTCTTGAAATTGTGCAATAGAAAATGCTCTTTAGAATTTTTCCAACCTCTTATGGCCCTTTTATTTTACAAAAGCATGAAAGCTGAAACCTCACATCATTTTAATTACGTTGCAGTAACACTTGTTGCTGCGAATATTTTTCCAACATATTTACACAAACTCAGTTAGTTTTGACTTATCCAGCATTTTAACAAGTAAATTTGGGATGATTTTCCCTTTTTTAAAAAAATTTTGTTTCCTGTTTTTTGTTTAGTTTTAAATGTCAAGGGGTATTTAAAGATCAGTAGATATTTTAATGACCTGCGCTCTTTAGAAATGGTTGATTTTGGGAATGAGGGTGTCAATCAGTGCAGTAGAAATGATTTTTTTTTACATTATAAGTATTATGGTTATAGGTAGCGAGAATAACTTTGTATACTTTTTTCATCGTAGAATACTAGGAAATATCTAGAGGTGCTAAAATTATCACTTTATAACACATATATATCTTGTTAGTGACTGAAATACAGTAGATGTAGTGGCAGCAAAAGAGGTGAAAAGGCAATCGTGAGTGTTGTGTTCATAATTAACAAAAGTACATTTAATTTCTGTCATGTTTAAGGGGAAACAAAAGAAATCAATTAGATCATGTATGTGAATTCGCATGATGACTGACATTAACTCCTTGAAATTGTGCACTAAAGTTTGTCATTCAAAATCTGTTTTCCCAGATTCATATGGCAGTACTCTTTGACAAATTCATTTAAATATAGAGACATCCAGCTCTTTAATCAAATCTGTCTTCAAAATTGTGCACTACATAATTGTCTTTTAGAAATTTTTGTTTTCAAATACACAACCGACCCTTATAATTACACAAGCATTGTAATGTTGAAATGTCCTGAAAGTTAAGGAAGTTGATTTTCAATGATTTTTCATTTGATTGTGTTTGTTTCATTATTTGTTGTTTATGTATATGTGCTGATGGAGGGAAAGGGAGGGAGGGTGTTGCACTCCTATGTTATACATTTTTAGAGATCATGCTATGGTTGTGGAGAAGGAGCTCAAGGATGGGTGTAAATAAATATTATTTTCATAGGTAGCAAAAAATGTACATATTAGTCCACAGATGAGGACTCCTTGCAGGTTCAGGTGCCCTCAGCTGTTAAGATGTAAAATAGGCCTACTGCTAGTCCTCTCCATGCATACAGTGAAAGGCTGCTAAGGGTGTAGTGAGAGCTTCTTCTCTCCCCTGTCTTCTTCTTTCAGTCAGGCTCTATCTTGTTTTCTCAGAGGGAAGAGTTTAGTTGGGGGACTGAAGGAGGCATTATTCAGTGGTTATTCTCTATTCATGTGTACTGCATGTCTTTAAAATACTATTGGAGTCACTTTCTACCTAGATGGACTGAATACTTTTGTACGCAAAGGGCGGTAGAAATTTGTGGGTGGTTATCGCATGCACAGTTTGGGGCTTCATGGCTGTTGCTAATTAGGTATGTTTTTAGAGAGATGATATTTTTTTGGTTGTAAATCATCTCTCGTTTTAGATATTTTGTAATGTTATGAGTGTGTTTTCTAACTTTTAATTGCCTGTTACCTTTGTTAGCAACTCTTTACTCATCTGAAAATCTTTTCCACTACTTTTGATCTCTTTCTTACTTTAAAATCGGCTTTTGTCTTACTTTTTCCATGAGTGCTCAGATGACCATTGTAATCGAAAAGAGCCCTAAAACACCAAATAAACAAACAAACAAACAAACATATTTAGTTCTTGAATACAATTTCATGAAATAACAGATACCTGTTAGTTACTGTTTATACATTTGGTTATTGACTGGTACATGTACCATTGCAGCTCAACTGTCCTGAAAATAACATCAATGCGTTATTAGTTCTTTGTTGTAGTTGTTTAAATTTTGTACCTCCCAAACCAATTGCATCAACTCCTATACAAATTTGTATAGACCTATTCAAGATATCTACATGTTTATACTTTGTTTAGTTTTGTTGTTTTGTGGGGGATTATTTTTAAAAAATGCAAATATTTTATATCATCTCATTCACGGTATTTTATTCAAGTTAGTATTCAAAATGTGTACTGAGACTTGTTGTCAGTTTCCTTTTTATTTAAGAATTAATGAAAAAGGTAAAACTTTCTTACACTTAAATTCTTCAAAATATGCAGGAAAATTTGTTTAGAATCTGTTTCCAACATTGAAAGGGCCCTGCTGTTTTACAAACTGATGATAAAGTGAAATGTGCAGCATTTTACTAAATTTAGTTTTGGATTTTTTCCCTTTTCTTTATCCTTTTCAGTTTTCAAACTTATTAAGCGTAGTTTTAGAAACAGCATTAAGTGATTTATCTTCTTACTTACTGTTACTTTTTCTGTCCACTGGAATCACTGGATGATGTCAAAGTTAGGTGCAGATTTCGGTCTTGGTTGATTAGGGGGGCGATTTTTGGCAGACTGGTTTTGTCTCAGGACCTGTTTGGCTCATCCAGCCGTGTTTTTCTTGGTCTTCCTTTATTTTTGTAACCAGATTCCTTTTGGTGATGTGCTCCTGTGACTGGTTGTTTATCAGACACTCTTATTAGATGTCTAAACAATTTCATTCTTTGTTGCTGTATGATGGCCATGACTGGTTGTGTTCCTGTTTGATGTCTGATGTGATTGTTTCGTATACAATCTCTTCTGGTGATATTCATCTAAATTTAGATTATTTATCTAAATTCTATTCACTTCTCAAATTGGGTTGAGGTTGAGGCTTGAAAGCAGGGATGGGGATGTATGGCAAGAAATATGTTTCCTTTTTATTTCCTTTTGTTGTATTGTTACAAATTAAAGGGGGAAGGGGGATGGTTACATTTGTAAGTGTGGCCACAGGTAGCAAGAATAAGTTTGTACGTATTTGTACGTAAGGCATGTGAGATGGGATGGAGATAGCAGTTAAGCAATGTATGTGAATTTAGTTCATGAATGACACTCCTAAGATATGTTTTAGCCGTGGGACAGGGGGAGTGGAGGGTTATGCATTAATGAGTATTGTGTTTATAGGTAGCAAATATGAATGTCATCCCTGTAAGACTCTAAATGTGCAAGTCAGAAATTTGGTCATGATGAATTTGGCTTTGTTTGACTGGAATGAGTGTCTTTCACTTCCTCTATAAATATTCCCTGTAAGTCTCTAAACATGTAAGTCTGTAGATATTTGCCTAAATTGTTGGCTTTTGCTTTTTTAAATATTTAAATTGTGTTAAGTCCTAGTGATTTCTTATTTTACAGAATACAAAATGGCCCATTGGGTCTTGATTGTTGGGCACTGTGGCTAAGTGGTTGAGCGTAGACCTATGCAGTCCTAGAGGCATCAGGTTCAAATCTCACTGCGGACACATGCGTTTTTTCCTTAAGCAAGAAAATTTACCCTAATTGATTCACTCAACTCAGGTGTTAAATGAGTACCTAGCAATAGATTGCTATTGTTGTGATGAATGTGCTACACTTTACCATACACTCCCCAGGGAGTATGCCTGCTAGGGGATAAAGTATCGTAAAGTGCTTTGAGACTTCGTAGAATGGTGAAAAACGCTATATAAATGCAATCTTTTTTTTGTATGATTTTATTGAATATATCTCAGGCATTTTATTTAAGTTATTCTTTTCATTTCTTGTACATTCTTGTTATTATACAGTGCCATAATTAAAATGCACCTTTTTTCAATGGGAATTGGCTCAAATGCCAGAAATGCAAAAAGGAACAGTTTTGATGATCTGATAAACGCCAGATTCTAGGTCTCTGTTGATACCAATAGAACTATTCTAGAACTTGAAGTTAAGTTTGTTTAAAATCATTATAAAATTTTGTGTTGGAAGACAAGACTACACAGAAGTGTGAAAAGGAGTCTGATCAGGCTTTCTCGGATATTTTCCGGATGAAACCTAATGCACATCATAACACATTGTAAAATTCCGTCCCTTTTAGCATATTAATGATGATATGACTCGGTTAGTCTCCAAATGTTTGCTTAAATAGCCGAATAGAGCACAATAGAGTGTCATTCTTAAACAACCTATGGAAGAGCAGTTCATCTTTCAAGATGCCAAGACTCTCTGAAGCCCAGAGAAACCAAGCTCTAGGAATGAGAATACCTTGTGTGAATTCCAAGGCAATGAGCAATCGTTTGAGTTGCCATGCAAGCAAAATTCTTTGTGTTTTTTAACGAGTTGAGCAAACAGGAACTGTTCTGACCTCAATGGACGTGGTCTTCATTGAAAGAAGACAACTCAAGCGCAGGACACTGAGATGCATCAAGTTTTTAGAGATAACCCTTTTGCTTCAACCACTGCTGTGGCGGACGAATACAAAATATGCCAAGAGACAGTGAGGAGAGCTCTGAAACAGGCTGGTCTGAAAAACAATAGGACCTGGACATACAGAGGGTATGTCCTTACCCAAGAGCATCATCATTTCCCATATGGATTGACAATTGCGCATCGCAGATGGTATCACCACAATAATACACTGTCCTCTTTCGTGACGAGAGTTATTTCAAAGTGTCATCATTAGATGCTCGGATACATGTCTGGTGACCTGTTGGAATCTGCTGTACGGATGAGAATATTATTGATGTTGAGCCATTCGATGGGGTTAGTGTCATGGTATGAGGAGGGATCAGTGCACACATCAAGACCCCTCTCGTCATCATCGTCCGTGGCAATCTGAATGGCGAGCGATACCTTAATGAAGTCCTCGCCGACCACGTCGTCCCAATTCTCAATCAAGATGATGCCAATGTTCCCACATTCCAACAAGATAATGTTTGGCTGTATACAGCTCCCATTTGCAGGATTGTCTGAACAAAAATGACATCACTGTACTTCCATGGCCCACCCGATCACCTGACCTACTGCCGATTTGAGCACCTATGGAATCTCCTTGGTTGTCGGATTAGATCAAGGCAACCACACACCATAGCTGACCTAGAGACTCTATTTGTGGAAGAATGAAACAATATTGATCGGGCAACAATACCGCGTTACACAAATTTGTTGAGGAGCCACGTGTTTCATCTATTGGCGGCGGATGGTACTTAACTCTCTTGTTCGATGTAGTCTTGATTTTGAGCAGGTCCATGTAAAAATTCAATTTTTTTAAAAATCACTCGATAAATCTAAACGGAATCTTGGGTCATTTTGCTCAGTATTGATTGCTCTTTCGCTATGTAAAAATTTTGTTGCATTTGCATTTCTGGTGTTTGAGATATTTCCTGTTGAAAAAAGTTGCGTTTTTATTGTGGCCTAGTATATGAAATAGCAAGCATAAAGTTAATCTTCAAATTGTGCAGGAAAATGAAATATTAAGCTCTTTAATCAAATCAGTTTTCAAGTTGTATAGTAGAAATTGTCCTAATTTGTTAAAATATGCAAATGACCCTATCATTTATACAACCATTGTAATGTTGAAATATCCACAAAAATTTAATGAAGTTAATTTTCAATTACTTTTTTCTTGTTCTTTTGTTTGTTTAATTATTGTATGTTTATGTGTGTGAGTGTGTGTGTGTGTGTGTATGTGTGTGTGTGCGCACATGGGGGTGGGGGCGGGGAGGTTCTTGTTGGTAGTTTGTTTTGGGTTGGGTTTTTTGTTCACGTTTTTTGTTTTTGTTTTTATTTGTTGGGGTTTGTTTTTTTTGGTTTGGGTGTGGAGGTGATTATTTTCTTTTGTCTATGTCAAGGGGTAATTAAAGATGGCAGATTGGTAACTTTTATTAATTCTGCTAATGACTTGCACTTCTAAGATTTGGTGGAGGTAGGGGGTGAAGGGGTCAGTATAAAGGGTTGTCTTCATGAGTAATAACAGATATCGTATTTTGGTATTTACTGGCACTCCTGAGATATTGTTGAGCATGAGATACGAGTGGCTGTTCATAAATGTTGGGTATAAATGTAGCAAAAATATAATATTTGTACCATTTGTACTAACATACATTTAAAATATCAAGGGGAATTCAAAGACAGTGGTTGGTAATTAATTGAAATGTTTTTAAAGACTAAATCTCTCAAAGTATGGGTGAGGTTCGAGGCTAGGAATAAACAGACAGCAAAAACAAATTTGTATTTTGTTGTTGTGCTTGAAGATGTCTAGGAGTAATAAAAGAAAGCAAGTTGATGATGCATGTAAATTGGGTTAAAGACTGGCACATGTCAGGGCGTTGGTTGCTAAATTGTGATCACATCTCGGCATGAGTTGATACTCAAGAGGACTTCACCATGGTCAGTCAAGAGTCAAGAGGACTTCACCATAGTCAGTACAAGCGTGCATCACTGTGTGGGTTTGAGCCTTGCTGATGAGCGGTTGGCTCATAACCACTAGTCATCGGCATTGTGTCCTTGGGTAAGGCACTTTACTTTGCTTACCTCACTTGACTCAGTTGTGAATGAGTACCTAACCTTTAAGACAGTGCTGTCTCTGTCTGATAAAAATGTATTCGTGCCTAACAGGCTGTAAGTTTTGTTTTAAATGTTCTGTGTGGCTTGGTCAAGGGAGTTAAGTGTCATTGTAAAACACTGTGAGCATGGCTACGCCGTGGAACGTGGATTATATAAATGTCATCTCTACTTTTCTTTAATGCCATTCAACTGTCCAGAATTATATCACTAATGTTTTGTACTGTACCCTCCAACCCATAGCCTAAATTTCTGACACATTTATGTATAGACCCATTTAGAACAACATTTTACTACCTTGTTTAGTTGGAGTTATATTTTATTATAAAAGTTTTGTTTTGTTTTTTTAATTTCTTATATTTTAGAATTCAAACTGCTTAATATTGCTCTATCAATGGCCTTTTATTACAAATCTGCTCTTAGAGTTGTGGTTTAGAATTTTCCCCAAAATCATAATGCCCTATTATTTACATCTTTATGAAGAGTTAAAACATTCTAACATCTTACTTAAGTTCTTCTTAAACAATCTAGAGGTGCTAATAATTATCTCCCTATAACACATAATATATCTTGTTCATGACTGCAAGTAGATGTGGTGGTGGCAGAAAAATAGGGAAAGGGTAATCTTGACTGTTCTGTTGATAATTAACAAAAGCACATATAATTTGTGTCATGTTTAAGAGGAAATAAAGAAAGCAATTAGATCATGTATGTGAATTTGCACAGTGACTGACATTTACTTGAATTGTATTGTTCCTGAAATGAATCTTCTGGTAGTCATCTGTCCAGTAAAACTTTTTTTCAAATTTAAAACTCAAGAATTTGTGCATATCTGGTACACACGTAAAATCTCACAGTTATCTTCAATAGACCACCAGGGAGTCATAAGGAAGTGAGATGTAAAACCAAGCCAAAATCACACCATCCATCAAACTAGGAATGATAATCATGAGATTAATTCCTCTTTCCCTGCATTAATGGCTGCCTTGTTTATTGTTTCTGTTTGAAGATATTTCATTGTCCACCACTAAGCTGTTAATAGACTTAAATTGTGGTAAGTGTGCACTCTTGCTTTTACAGGGCCTCTGACTGAAAATTTCCAATCTACTGATCTACAAACTTCCACATTGACATTCCGATTAGTTAAGTCAATTCCACATCAACTTTTCATATTTATACAAATTGATAATAATGTTAAATTTACTAAATTTAGTTATGGATTTTGTCCCTCTTTTGTTTTTCCTTTTCTCTCTTTAAACTCCCTAGGCAAAGATAAAACAACAGTTAAGTGGCCTATATAAATTTTGTTAATGAATGACACTTCTCAGGTTGGGTTGAGGTTGGAGCTTGAAAAGAGGGGGATGTATTGCAGGCAATATTTTGATTTTTCTTTTTTTTTTTTTGCTTTTATGATGTTGTTAAATATTTAAACCTAAATGCTTGGTTTAAGAAAAAGATCTCAAAGGAAGAGTTTAATTCAGAAGGGTGCAAGCTAATGCAAAATGACACAGTGCATCTCCACAATGACTTCTTGCTTGTGCTTCTTGCTAAATGTCAAAGTTTGTCATCATCTTTAGTGCCCAAGGAATGTGGCAGTTCAGGCAAATTTCACAAATCACGCAAAGTAGGGAAGAGGCCACCAGGTGGTAGGAGAAACCTTCAGCAACGATTCATCCCAGCTCAAACTCTAAAGTTTTCATCTCAAGTTACTAGTAAAGCTTTGGAAGAAGGGGTCAGTCCAACTCCTCTGGGTTTTGTATCCCGAGAGGGCTTGTTGCCAGATTCGGCAGTGATTCATAGTAGAATGTTGGTGTGTGTTTGGGAAACTGGTCGTTCCGATGTGCAGGATAGTGCTGTCAAACTACTGATGTTGTCCTTGGAGGCACAGCTCAAGCATATTTTGTCCAATGTTATCCAACACCGAAAAGGTTACAAATTGAGGGAGGAAAAGTTTGTCTACTCTTATGCTATTGGCATAAACAATCCATACTCCCCTCAGTCGCAGAAATTCTCTGATCCAAGTGCAGAAAGCTTGGCAACAACTGTGGCAGCCCCTTCCCATCATGCTCCATCCTTGAGGCCCTTGGTTGACATTGGTGAGGATATGGCAGCACACCAAGATACTCTTGGATGGGAAATAGCAGAAGATGAACCAGAGCCTATCTCCCTTTTTTTGATTTGCGTGATGCTCTACTTTTACATAAAGGCTCCATAGCATCACACTTGGTGTATGCGCCAACGATGGAAAGGATCTGACTGGCTATGTGGCACCCAAGCAGTGGACACTTTGCACAGTACAGCATCCATCAACAGTAAGTCTATGTCAAACACAAACTGGTCAAGAAACAAAGCGCTGACCAAGAAATAGTGTGAGCAGGTTTGATACGGATTCCAAAGGTCTTCCTGCTGCTACTAG
>JAOYNN010284167.1:0-10228 GCA_025770095.1 Goniobranchus kuniei
ATTATTATTATTATTATTATTATTATTGAAGCTAAAATGATATTGCTTGGTTTGATTTCAGAGGCAAAAGGGAGTATGATGTCAGAACCATTTCGAAATTTGCATGCCTGGTTATAAAACTCCATCTCTAATAGTTAAAATGTTAGGCTCTTTGAAATTGGGCAAGAAATGTAAAACGCACTGTATATGAATTATACATTATATTATGTTTATTCGGCAATTTTCATTTAGGTTTGAGAATTTGCCCATAGGCATTAAATTGGAGTTTGTGTGCTGTAAGCCAATAGAATGGGGCTCGATCAAACTCTTGGGCTTTTGAAAGATTTCATTTCGAGATTTTTTTGTTCCCTATTCCTATGTATCTGATATCTGATATTCAACAACAATATCTTATACAGCACTGTACAAAAAATACAAAGAATCACTACTGTCTGTCCAAATCCTAGAATCCAGATGGAGACCTCATTCATATACTTGGTCACCTTCTGCGCAGAGATGCGTAAATTCCAGCCAAGGAAGCAATGTCACATTCTATTTCGAGTCTTCAACAAAGAAACCCAGAGGCAGTTCAATAACAACTCTACAAGACTAACCTAACTCAGACCTGAGAAAATCAAGTAAAAAATTGTATCTCTTTGCTCGAAAGAAGACCTAACGAAATTGACCAATGTAGCAAAAGGATAGAAAACGATTGAAGAACATCACGTCAGAGATCATCAGAACTGCCGAAGAAACTAAACATTTATAGATAAAAAGATAAAGATTACATCAATATAGCACTTTTCAACGTTCTACGAAGAGTCTCAAAGCGCTTTAAAATACTTTATCCCTTAACAGGTATACTCCCTAAGGAGTAAGGAGTATACGGTAAAGCATAGCACATTCAGCACAACAATACCAGCCTATTGCCAGGTACTTATTCAACACCTGAGACGAGTGAAGCAATTAGGGTAAATTTTCTTGCTTTAGGAACAAACGCATGTGTCCACAGTGAGATTCGAAACTGATGCCGCTAGGACTTAACAGGCCTACGCTCTACCACTTAGACACAGCTGAACCATTTCTATTTGGTCAATCTGATGCTAGATATAAGGGTCCCAAACAGTGCTACCATATTCTAATATTGGTCTGATTAATGATTTATATGCCTTTTCTTTCACTGTTCTTGATTTGATCTTGAGGTTTCTTTTGAGGAATCTTAAGAGTTCTGTTTGCCTTTGTTACTATAGTATTTATGTGCTCCTCCCAATTTAGATCAGCTTATAAACATGTCAAAATAGCACCGTCACTGAGATAACCTATGATGATGAAGAGTGATGCTAACCCCACACATAACAAATATCAAAATAGCATAACATACCAGTAAGCTGACTCTTGTTCAAGGAAATGCATTACAGGGCATTCTCAAGCTGAATGCTGCTACCCATTTAACACACTATGTTTTGCCATCAATCTTGCAGGACTTAGGTGAGAATGACCATAATAGTACAATGAACCAAATCTTCTAAACAACCCAAGATAATTGCAAAATTTCAGGACAGACTAATGATAGATTGAACTACATCATGATGCAACTGGATATGTGAATGAGGCAGAGCACTTCCAATCTAAATCTGTTATTTCGTTGCCATAACCCCTTCTCCCTCGATTTAGATCTAGATCGAAACCTTTGGGCTCAAGCTTTTCATTTTCATTGTCTGAGTCTCATAGTTCTAGAGTTTGAGTAGCTTGATCATAGCTTCTTGACCATAATTTGTAATTCTCTTCACCTCCATCTTCTCCCCCCCCCCCCCAAATCTTATACATAATGACTGATAACATCATCGAGATCTAGAATCCAAACCAAAACCAACGTAACCAGTTTAAAAAAAAGGTACTTATAAGACTGTTTAGTATCAGTCCCCCAAAATTTAGGGAAAAGTGAAAGTACATTATAATGGAAGGGAAATCACTCCAGATAATTCTTAGCCTAATATTTTCTGTAGTCAATTCGAGTATTAGATCCTGACTGTTGTCGACTGTAGTCAAACATGGCAGTGATATGCACACTGGAAACCTTGACATTAGTTAAAGATGTCTGGGTTACTTCTTTCTACAAGCTATTTCAATTTTAAATTAGATCTAGATCTAGATTTTCAGAACTGAAAAAGGCCAGGAAGTTTCCATAATATTCTTGATGTCTGTGGAAGTGTTGCATAGCCTACTCTGTGCATGAAAATTGATTCTGGAGGCCGAAAGGATGGAAGTTCGATATTTTGACTGTCTGGTTGCATGCATGTGTATGTTTTTTTTAATAAAGTGGACAAGGGTCCAATTATTCCTTTACAGATCTAAAATGTATGAAACATTAATAGCTTTTACTTCTTACCCATGTAATCTGAGGGCCATCAGGGTGCAACATGCTATGAGAAGTTTGGTCGAAGAGTCCAAATGCCATCAGGCTGCGGATGGCTTCAGTAAATCCCTGAAACGAGAAACAAACAGTGCTTATATTGAGTATCTACGGAAGGCTCATCATTATATTTGTATAATGCAGAAAAAGTATGTTTTAGGTTATATCAAGCTATGAGCTGGGTTAAGCCCTACAACTGACAGACAATTTAACTTTTAACAAAGTATGGGCTGGGTTAGGCCATACAACTGAGAGAGTGATTGATTGGAAAGGGGTGAAAGAGCAAAAATGAGTGGTACTTTGACATCGACGACATATGTGTGGTCAAGGTAGAGAGTGAGTTGTTACTTCAGTAAATAAAGAGACTGTTCATCCATAAGGCACTTGTAGTCACATCTCGACTTGAGTGCTGACCAGGAGATGCTAAATTGGACCCACATGGCTGTCAACAAGCTGCAAATGGCTTATACCAAATGCAAAATTGTGAGAAAGAATTGTTGATGTACCCTGGACCTAGGCTGTGTCCATCCACTGCCGGAAGTAACTTTGCACAAGAAATTTCCATTTATTTTGGAGAAAGAATTGTTCATGCCTCACATAATTGAATTAAAATATCATGCCTCTCTTAAAACCCATCCCCCGCCAAATTATAAAAACAAAAAACACCCGGACTTAGGGTGAACCAAGGTGGAATGCCAGGGGGCAAATTCTATAGATTGAATTCCATTTTCTGAGGAGGCTGAGACCTTTGGCAGTCAGTACTATTATATTACCTTTACCAATTACATATCAATGAAACAAAGAAAATTATCATTAAAGAACCTCACCAACCTTATAACGGATTGTTCCTCTGATGATGGTTTTGACAGAGTCGATTCCGTATTCCTTGATGTACAAAGTTGAATCTCTGTTGGGAAAACCCTCAATGTTGAATCCTGGCATGAAGGTCAGATCTTCCCTCTCATCCAACAAAGCTCCATCTCCAGGAACATCAATTATCTTTCAGAGAAATACAACAAAACAAACACCAACAATGAAAATAGATACTTAAATAATACAATGAATATGTATCAGAATTCTTAGACAGAGGATTGAAAGAGTTGCCAGACAGAAGATTGAAAGAGTTACTGGACAGAAGACTGAAAGAGTTGTTAGACATAAAATTGAAAGAGTTGCTAGACAAAAAATTGAAAGAGTTGCTAGACAAAAAATTGAAAGAGTTGCTGAACAGAAGAATAGAGAAAAGAAAAAGTTTGCTACCTTCATCACCTCTTATGATATGCATGCAGTGGACTTTGTCTCTCCCCTTCCCACAGCGTCGCAAAGTGCCTCAAAACCCGGATTTTAGTTTTTGGCTTTGAAATGTACCCACTTGCAATTAGATCAAGGGTGGTTTCCATGAAGAACGACATCCCCAAAGCAACTCCTCTGCCTTGGCTCTTCCATTGATAACCAGGAGAAATCAGATTACGCTCTGGTAACTGTCAGTGACTTTTCCCCTAATGTGTTGATGTTTAACGGGCAATAAATCAGGTAGTGCTTGTTCAAGTCATGTGGATAGATTTCTGTAATGTGAGCCAAAGCATGAGTTTAAAAATGAAATACTTCCTATCCTGGAAATCAATCTGGAAGTCTCAATATGGCAGAGTTGCTTTAAGAAACCACTGGCTAACAATCCAGTTCCCCTTTGGACACGGTATTTTCATGCAAATGAATTTTCCCTACATAAAACTACTGACATTGAAACACCAAAGACCATCAAGGTTAGAACAACCCTCCTTTTCTTTGTTAAAAAAAACTCTGCAAATAAATGATAAGACAAAGCGATAGCAAAAACAAGTCATGGTCAAGTGGAATAAGCAAATAAAAAATGCAAACACTTGGAAGCAAAAAGATGGAAGTTTGGCTTAGAACCTTGCCTGCCTAAGAGCCTGCTGTTTCTATCTCCTTGATAACAGGTTCCTAGAGCAACTGTACTGAGCTTGAAATGAAAGTGAGAAAAAATTTGCTCTAATGAGACACACAGAGGGAGAAGAAGTTCTAACTTACTTGGCCATCTTTCAAAAACCTGGCTCCAGACATGCAATTCAATAGGACACCTTTCGGATACCAGCTGAGGAAAAGAAATTTAAAATATACATACATATTTGGATGTATACAAGACAAATTCTCCTTTCTTTAGAAATTATACAATAGATACTGTATTTTGATGTAGTGAGGATTAGGAACACAATATCAAATGCTGACAATGGAATGGAGAATGAAAGATAAAACATGATATTATACAAAGTGTCGTAGAAAATTAATCTTTTTAAAACGAGGAATAAAATCACGATAATATGGATCTACATACAACATAAAAAAAAAAGTAAAAGGTCATTTTAATGTTGTAACATTATTTATGAACATGTTTATGTACTGATCAACATCAATCTAAAATGAATTCAAGTACAGTCAAGTCCATTTATAATGACCAGGTTATTACAGGAACACGCATGTAACAGTGAAAAATCAAATCCCCATTTTATTTCTCCATAAGTGTAAGTAAGAGGAACCTAGGCTATAACAGGCACAATTTGCCCTAACTTGGATATAACAGGGATCCTGCTGCATGCAATCAATGAAATTTGTCTCAACAAAGGCATTTTGCCCTTTTGTGAGTTGTCCTCCATGCACTACACACATCGCCCGCTAAGGGGATGCTTCTCTTCTTACCCAAATCTCACTCTCACACGCACATAGTGAGTGTCTGCCATGTGTTTAACCAGTGTGACTGACTGACTGAAAGAGCAGGCCAGTGTGAAAAATTGGCACTGCCTTGCCGCCTTAACAAAATAAACCATTCATACAAGAGACAACAGATAAGCGATGACCCCAAACCAGCCTCACCCACCCACTGCATACTGAATGGACAACATTGCTTATTCATTTCATTGTGCATCGGTCATAACCAAATTCTATTGGCCTGTACAATGATTGGTAGGTAAGCCAAGCCAAACAGCACTTAATCTGATCACATCTCACAATCATAGTGGCCACACCTTTTCTTTAGAATTGTGCATTCTGTGGTTGAGCTGCATACAATGTCACAGGCCTTGTGTGACTGGTAATTTCGTTTGTGTTTGAAGTGATTCATGTCTCATTAAATGGCCTCTGCCTTACATCCACATCCGGTTAACATCCACATTTCACAGATGATGAGGATGTTAAGCGGAGACCACTGTAATAAATACACATCAGCCTTACCTAAACTTGTATCTGAGAGGAGAAGCTGAATTCTCTGGGGCAGGAATACCACCACAGTATGAGATGTAAGAAATCACCTGTGACACATCAGAAAATTTTACTTTCAAAACACTATCATAAAATGAATATTTGACAACTGTAAAAACCAAGACAATATCTTATTTTCAAGTCTCTGCTTTCACATAAGCTGAGAAATGGTGGTGCAGCAGCAGCAGCAGCAGTAGTAGAGTACTAGAGTAGTAGTAGTAGTAGTGATAGTAACAGAACAGTACAAGTCAAGTAAAGATAGTACAAGAAAGCCTGAAGAAGTGAAACATGAAACTCAGCACAGAGCTGTACAATCAAAACAGGAGCAGTACACACATTGGTAATTCCTTTATCCCTATAAGAATGGCTGTATTGTTTACTGTTTGCATTTGCTTACACATCCTGAACAGTGATCATACTACTTTTGACCGCTCTTTTCTTTTGATTGTCTGAAAGTATTACAGCAAGCAGCAGAGTACACCAAGAGGTTCTCTAGAGCTTCAATGTTGCCGTTTTTTGCCATCTCCAGTTTCTTTCTATCTTTTTTATCAGTATGTTTCAATTGGTTCTCTCTTTTCTTCCTGCTGAAGTCTGCCCCCATACTGTTTGGGGACGCCTGATCAGCTTTTTGTACATAATATATGTATTTCCGAAATTAAAAAGAGGATATATTAGTAGGATGTAGAGCTGCCAACCCCACTCCATGGAACAGTGTAAGATCAGTGAAGAAAAAGTGTACAATCAGATGAAAAAGTGTACAATCCTAATTGATGCATGTAACATGTAAAATTCAATGGTACTACTTACTGCAGACAGGTCACAGAAGTTATCGCCATTAAGTCATAGGTCAACATTATACTAGATGATCTAAAAATCTAATATCCACTGCAGCAGAAAATGATCTCTGACAAGTTTAAATTGGATTTGCTTAAAAGAAAGTTTATATTCTCCTAACCAAGTCTGATCATATTTGACTTTCGTTTGTTTTTTTTTAGAGGAGGGCTCCATTTTCTCTAAGGGTTGATTTCTTTTCTTAATTTACAACCCAATGCATAAAATCCAACAGCAATGACAGAAGTTACGAAATTAGGCCTAGGCCTATCCATCAAGGCACATTGAAGTCAGACCAACAACATTAAAAAAACGGTATCAAACAAGATGTACTCGTAGTCTATAGTGTACAGTACAAGTAATAGGAGATGTAGTCTATATTTTATACAAAGGATTTATGGGGTATCAGAGCTGTAAACAGCCTATGACAAAATTGTCAAAGGGATGCTGTATAAGACTGATGTAAGGCCAGCAATGATTTATGTCCAGAAACAATGCCACTAAGAAGCTGAAGAGAAATTTTGAGGTGACAGAAATGAGAATGTTTACGTTGGACACTCAGACTTACAAGGAAAGGCAAAGTAAAAAGAAAAAAGAAAATATCCTGATGAAACCATCAGTGGACCATTAACATCAAAGATCTATGAACAAAGATTGAAGTGGTTCTGGTATGTATAAAAAGGGATGAGGAGTATATTAGCAAAAAAGATGTCAGGCAGAAGAAAAAAGGTGTCAGGCAGACGAAAAAGAGAAGGACCAGAACAAAGATGTATTTACATATAGATATGGTGGATTTGGATGTAGACAGGGATGATGCACTTGAAAAGATTGTCTGGAAAAAAAGCATTTCATAATAGTAATGACCCTGCAAATAGCGGGAAAAGCTTGAAAAAGAAGAGCGTATATATATATGACCAATTCCTTTCCAAGTCCATCTGACTTAATGTTTCTAAGGAGATCTTTGAAGATTTACCAAACCAGCATACACACTGTTTGTTTGTTTGTTTTAATTACCATTATGCAGCCTGCGAGCATTTTTAAGACAGAAACTTTACATGGTGATCCCTAGCAGGATAAATTCACAACCAAAACAGCAAAATGTTGATGAAATGCAACATTAAATAAAAAAAGGAGAAAAAAAAAGCCAATAAAAAAGTGTAAATATAGAAGAGTATTTCACACATTTAAGCGAATAAACTTTCAATAGCTTTTAAGGCGAAGGGGAAAAGGAAGAAAAACAAATCTTCTGACCTTTCCGCCAGCATCATGCACTTCATCAAAGCACTCCATAGCTAACATGTGGTCAATACCTGGATCCACACCCACTTCATTCAAGATGGTGATGCCAGCATCAGCTGCACTAAATAACGTAGGGAGAGGGAGAGATAAAGATATCCATCAACCAAGCCTGGGAACAAAACCTAAATCTGGGCAAATTGTAGTACAATACAGTAATAAGTAATCATAAACTCATGTAAAATTTCACCGTCTCTTTATAAACAGACAATATTAAACTTACTCCTGATGCAACTCTCTCATGGCCGGGCTGATGTAGCTGGCAGTCACCATGTTTTTCTTGTGTTTGATGCACATCTTGGCCACGTCTGCGTGAAATGTGTACGGCAAAAGGCTAAAAAGGTAAACAAAAAAAGCTGCCATTAAAGTCAGCTCCTGAATCAACTTGCAAAGATTTGTAGAGAAAACAATTCAACATTAAACTAGTCCATAAAATGGCTGGTAAAACAATGAGAAAATATACGATAAAAAAAAAAGGGGTCAATTTTGGACATTAAGGTGTGACCATTTTCCTCTGCATGAAAACTGATAGCTTAAACGAGAATACAGCCAAAGTGCAAACATTTTATGTTAAAGTGTAAACTATTCATTTTGAAAAATCTCATGTTTATGCTCCAAAGTAGCTTTAAAATACACAGACAGACGCACAAGTAATCAGACACAAAGAACCTGTGTTATTCCCTACCTGATAACGATGTCATGTTCAGACAGTTGTCTTTCGAGCTCATTATAACCAGTATTCAAGTCCATCAACATAGTGTCCACATCTGGACACAATTCTGATGTTGTGTCAAGCTCTTGCTGAAGCATGGATGCTATATTGTAATGAACAAGTAGACAAATAGTTGGGTTTTTTTTCTTAATTTTCAGCTTGCAAAAAGAATACAACATAATAAACAAATGAAAAAATCATTTCACTTTGCTAGAAATGTCTGGCTTACAGTGATGCAATTTGTACTACATGCTCTCTGAATATTTTTCAAAACACATTTTAGATGCTTTTATTCTTTAATTTTTATTATGGTCTTCCCTCTTTGTCTTGTTTTCTTTTAGTGTTTCCATGTGTGGATTTTGGGCTTGTTTGGTTTTGGAAATTGGGAAGATAAACCAGCGAATTTCTGTCTCAAACACCTACAAGTACAGTGGTTGAACAATATCTAATTACTTCCCCTTCCCTCTTCTATGACACTAAGAGGGTCTCCCAAAGGCTGTAGATAGAACCCATTTCTCTTAGACAGAGCCCATTGTACAAGTTTATATACCAATTGAACTCACCCACAGTAATACTTGACTTTGAATTACGAGACAGATACTCCACAACAGGGCCTGAGACATATCCAGCACCAAGAATGAGCACTTTGTCTTCAGAGGTAGATTTCTTAGCAAGGTGAGCTGACCTAGAATAAAAAACAAAAAGAACCAATCATTGTTCTAATTCATCCAGTTTTTCCATGTGTGATTTATAAACTCATTAAAATTTACACAATATTAGAAACATTAAATTAAAGATTAAACTAAATTGAAACTAAATTAAAGCTTTTATAGGTGTGGCAATGTTGCTGTGAAGTCAAGGCATTCAACTTGTAACTGTGAATCCAGGCTATACTTGTAACTGGATAGTCCTTGAGAAAGGCTGTTTCAACACATTTCCTCACCCTGCTCAGGTGATATTGAGTACCTCACCATAGGTAGAGGAGGATCTGGTCAGTATGTCAGAGCAAGTGCGCCTGTAAAATGGCTGCGTCTCAATACACTCCACAAGGAGTTGAGAAGGCATTTGGTTGGAAATGGCCTATTGGGGTACGCTTGCAGGCCTACAGCACTTTGAGTACATTTAGTGGATACAAAAGTTCTAATTTAGTTTTAAACATATTCAAAATTTAAAACAGATTGAAGATAACGAAAAATGGCTAGATATGATGCCTTTAGGAAGAAAACCTAGGTATGATGGGAAACTTAATTGGTCAAAGCAAAACAGGACAAACACCACCAGCGATATATTAGGAGTTTTATCAATGAGAATACTGCCAAATTACTTATCATGTCACTAGTTACCAGCCGATTGGAATATTGCAATTCTTTGTTAATAGGCAAATCCAAAGTGCAATTGCATAGACTTAAAAAAATTCAAAATCAAGCTGCCAGAATTATTTGTATTAAAAGGAAAAATGTTCATATTTTGGAAACCCTTAAAAGTTTACACTGGGTGCCCATTAAACAGAGAACTGATTTTAAAATACCATGTATCACCTTTAAATGTTTAAATGGTCTGGCGCTGCCTTATCTGTCAGAGCTTATTATACAACAAATAAGGGATAGACACTTATAAGTAATTTCAAACATCGTCTTAATATTCCCTGCACTTCCACACGCTTTGGTGAAAGAGGTTTTTCTGTGAGTGCTCCTGTGCTATGGAATGACCTTGATGAATGTTGT
>JAOYNN010284278.1:0-15877 GCA_025770095.1 Goniobranchus kuniei
CTTCCTATGGTGCATTGTTTGTTTCAGTAAACCCCTTCCTGTGGTGCATTGTTTGTTTCAGTAAACCCCTTCCTATGGTGTATTGTTTGTTTCAGTAACCCCCTTCCTATGGTGCATTATTTGTTTCAGTAAACCCCTTCCTGTGGTGCATTGTTTGTTTCAGTAAACCCCTTCCTGTGGTGCATTGTTTGTTTCAGTAAACCCCTTCCTATGGTGCATTATTAGTTTCAGTAAACTACTAACATGTATATTTTCTCTATATTATCTCATGAGTCTTTGGGAAAGATTATCTTCAAGCCCTCCTTTGAGAGTTTATCTCAGTAAATTCATACACTTTACTGAAAAAGCCAATTTTTCTTAAAGATATATAAATAGGGTAGGAAATATGAAATATCACAAAGATTGAATCAGCAGATCAGTGGAGGTCAACAACTGCACTGTAGAATTACAGAAAATTCTCTTGTGAAGGCTTCAATAATCTTGACCTGGTGCTGAATTACATGACAATTTAAGGCTGAATCAACAAATTATCAGTTGCCTTTAATTGACTTTCCATTAAATAAGAAAACATAGAAGATGAAATAATAGATAATATGGATAACAGTACACTGTGCCTTAAAAGGTTTGCATTTAACCAACTATATCAGCAATATGAATCTCATTGTGTTCACTAATATGGTGGATGGTCTTTGGGCTGTGATAATTAACATTACTTTAAAAGTTGTAAAGTGATTGATTATCCTTAACTTTGTGTAGCTTTACCTGTGGAAAGCATGACGCTTTGCCTTTGTTGTGTAAGGCTCTCTAAGAAGGCTTGAGGAGAAGACGTGGTAAAGCGGTGAAATTTATTGTGGCAAGTGTTTGTCTGTAAAAAAAGTTGTATTTCTCATAGACATATTAATGAAATATCTTAAATAATGTAATACACAATCTAAGAATATATCTATATTAAAGGCAAATATAAAAAATAGGCCTAAATCGTAATGGTTCGTAATACTTAGATTTAAGCTGAATCATGCTCACATCTGATCTGCATAATAATTTATGTTGAAATTTCTAGGGGATCTCGTATTGATGTCTTAAGTCAGTCCTGTTTTGGACAGGTCACTCATAGTGAGTCTTCTGTAGTCATCAGTTATGTGAATCTTTACATGTTCCTATTTCTGACCTGTATCATTGGCCTTCTTCATAACTGCTTCTGAAGTTTTATCTTCTGTGCTGTCTCTTTTCGAGTTTCCCTTTCTCTATCTTTCTCTTGTTTTCATTGAGGTTCTCAAGACTCCAAAAGTCTGGTTAAGGAATGGAACATTTCCTGGCGAAGGACAGCAAAGACAAACAACACCTAAAGCAAAAGTTATGGCTCCCCTTCTCACAACTCCACAGGTAAGTAACACAAACCATAATGTGTGATAAAGACCGAGGAATGATTTGCAAGGGCAAAAGCTCTGATGGCACAGTATTCTTTTTTTAAATCAGGACCAATCTAGAATTGTATACATGTGTGTGTGTGTGTGTGTGTATATATATATATATATATATCATCAGTGTAATTCACAAACCGGCCATTTGCAAAATTTACAATATATACATATGTAAAGATTAGCTAAAACATGTTCTCAAATTTGCAGATCAAAATTTTCTAAACCTGCACAGTGCATGTGAATTATATTTTACATATGTTTAGAGAAACTCACTGTAGATCAATTTGTATTAACTTTAGTTTGGAGTAGATCTCTGGCAAGTTTAATAACATTCTACTATCTTATGGATGAGGTCAAAAGTGAAAATATCAAGGACACCTCTCTACCAAAATAAGAATAAAAAATGAAGAGGCCCATTACAGTTTTGAGTACCTGTTGTCGTCTAAATCTAGACTTGGATTAATGCATATCAAACAAACCATGCCTCTAGGCTTAATCCTGCACTGAAGCGGTCAAAACTCTTATTCATGGACAAATGTTTAATGGAAAAAGTGTACATGACAGCAGGCCCAATCATTCCCAGGGGAAATACTTCAATGCAGAAATTTAGAATGTATGGATCAGATTCCCATTGATGAGGTTAAGAGATCAATTTCAACATGGGAAAAATAGACAAGACAAGTAATAAATTGACATATTCTGATTGTAATGTCTTATGATGTCAGCTATAATTGTGGGCGTGGCCTATGAGTATTGTGAGGGTGTCAGCTGTGCTGTTTGAAAGGGCTAGCCTACTTTTAGATTTGGAAAAGACGAGTGTTTTCGCTTCGGCACATGCTCGAATATTCTAGTATTTATGACGTCATTCGTTTTTCATTTGTATATCCTAGAATGAACTGGTGTTGTCAAGAAAGTTCTGTTCTAGAGAATTCCTATAGAATGTTATAAATACAAGAGTGAGGAGAGTACAGTGTAGAGCGACACTTGAGAATTGTTGTTGAGAGCATAGTTATACAGATGAAGATATTCATTATTGAACTTCTTGAAACTTTGAATCGGAATTGATTTGTTCACTTACCCGTGGAGTAGCGCCACTCACAATAAATTTAAGACAGTGAGGATATTTTATTTCACCCACCATCAATATTATTCTCATGCCTACTACCTGTGACTTGTATTTGTGGTATCTAACGCAACAAAGTGTATTCTCAATCTTTAAGAAAATGTCTTGCGTAATTAAAAAGCAATGTTTGGATTTTGATCAAGTGAATAAATGGACTATGCACAGCATTGTTGATTATGTAGCTTCATTTGCAAATAGAACACCTGAAGATTATATGTATTTTTTTAAATTGAAAATTATCTAGGTTTAGAAAGGAACGAAGACTCAAAAATTCTTTATGATACAGGGAAAATGTTAAGATTAGCAGATGTTTGTAAGGCTTACATGGAGATTCCTTGACCTCCAACTTTATTTTTCCCTTATCCTCAGAGCTTTTTGTGAAATGTTGAAGCACAGAAACAAGTAAGAAAACTTCACCTTAAAATGTTAAGCTCATCGCTTGTTCACCATTTTATATCTTTTTATTTGAATCTTATAGGGTTGTATGTAAATTTACTTTGACTGTTTTATAACACTCTGTTGAGATCGTAATCAAAGATGAGATGAAGTTAATGCCAATAATCCATGCAATGGCACATTCAACTAGAAAATGATGTAGTGTCTTCTTTGTGTATTTCATCATGTGTATTAGAAAGATTGTCCAATCTTGCATGTTTTCTTCAAGATAGTCATCATTGTTGAACATTACAACTGAAACCCTTTTCATGTTTAAGAATCAGAATACCTTATTGTTGGTCCCATATACATTTTGGTGGAAGGATAACCAGGTAAAATTGTGAAAAATTAACAATTGCAGACCTGCCACATGCCCCAATATTTTATCGATTTTCGGCAATACCCTGATTCCCCGATTTGTTCCGTCAAACCCCGATTTTTATGTAATAGTGGATTTTTTTTATACGCACTGGTGATGCTTACCTGCCAGGTCTCCTGCCAACCCGGCCCAGAATTTTAGGTGCTCTCCTGGTCACCTGGGAAATGCCTTTGAACTCCCGTTTTTCAATACTGGGCTGTCTGGACAATAAGAGTAAAAATCATGCACGTTTGTCTGGTAGCCGGCATGGAACCGGCAAATTCAATGGATAAGACAGAGAGAGACAGACAGACAGACAGAGAGTGTGTTTGTGTGTATGTGATCGGTTGTTGGCTGGGTTCTACATTTGAAAAGAATAAAATGAAAGTAGTTGTGCCATAACGTTGTTTATGGAATTTGACAATGGACTCATGTACGGGCAGTGTGAGTGTGTGTGTGTGTGCGTGCTCAAGTGTGTATATGTTTCAGAAATATAGAGAATAGGTGTGTTTTTGATGTGTGTGCTTTAGAAAGTGACATTGTGTGTGCATGTATGATTTGTCAGGGCCTTAGTGATTGTGTGTATAGGTGACTGGGTGGGGGGTGATAAAGGTCATGTGTATGAGTGTATAAAGGCATGTGAATTGGAGAGTGAGGAAGATAGAGACAGTGTAAGTGATGGTGATAGAGACGTATGAGTAAGGATGTTGGAGATCGTATGTACACATGTATATGAAAAAGAGAGAAAAGAAGAGAGATTGTTATTTGCTTGTGTGTGTGTGTGTGTGTAAGAGTTAGGGGAGAGAGATTGTTTGTGAGTGAGAGAGTGAATGAGAGTGTTAGAAGTCCTGTATGTATATAAAGATATGTGAATAAGAAAAGAGAATTTGACAAAGATTGTGTGTGTCATTGAGGGAATGAAGATGAATGAAATTGTGCTGCTGTGTGAGTGATTGAGGGGGTGAAAGACTGTTTGTATGAGTGATTGAGGGGGTGAAAGACTGTTTGTATGAATGATTGGATGTGACAGAGATAGTGTGTATGTAAATGTTTAGTGAGGGTGAAAGAGATTGTTTGTGTTTGTGTGAGTGAATGAGAGTAAATGTGATATAGATTGTGTGTATCAGTGAGGGAGTGAAAGTGATGGACAATGTGTGCATTAGTAAATGAATAAGGGTGATTGGGGTTGTGTGTAATTATGAGTGAGTGAGTAACGGTGATATTAATTGTGTGTGACTGGGTGAGGGTGATAGTTTTTGTGTATGAGTGGTCAAGTGAGGGTGATAGAGGTTTTGTGTATGAGTGGTCAAGTGAGGGTGAAAGAGATTTTGTGTATGAATGGGTGATGAGAGAGGGTGATAGAGATTGTGTGTATCAGCAAATGGCTGAAGAGTGCTGGAGATTGTGAGTATGAGATAGTGAGAGAGGGTGATAGAGATGGTGTGTGTGTGAGTGAGGGTGATAGAGATTGTCATTGTGTTTGTATGAATGAGTGAGGATGACAGAAATTGTATGAGTGAGTGAGGGTGATAGATGATGTACGTGTAAGTATTTGAAAATGACAGACTAAATTTTACTTGTGTTTTTCATAAATATTTTTGTCCATAGACTCGGACATTGGTTTTGCCCTGATTTTTTTCTCAAAACCTTGTGCTGATTGCCCTGGTTTTAGGTTTTAAGGAGGCAGGTCTGGGAATGTCAAATAAATACCCATCTTCATTTCAGAAACCATCAGAGGCCAGCTCCAGATCATCAAGCATGAGTGTATCCATTGACTGTGCTATTGAGGAAGCCTTTGACTTTCTGAACACAGAGGACACATTGGATGAAATAGAAGAGGAAGGAGGCTTCTCCAAGTAAGTTGATAGGAAATTTGTGGTGAACGATTTTAAAAGTCATTTTACTCTATTGAATGCACCATCATTGCTGGTTTGTTTCATAGGCTAAGAGAAGAGAGTAGTTTTGTATCACTAACAGTAAGGGGTAGCTATTTGTGCACTGTCATGGCCACAGGTTAGATGATAGGATGACAGTTAGTAAAGCGATGTAGTGTGGATATACAATTAGAAACGGAAAAGAAATAGTTGGTTCTACATTCATTGATATCCATCAACAGTGGCAGTGGCATTTGAAAATCATAGAAATGAAGACTGAATAGCAGTCTTCTTGGTACAAAATGAATTCATTCCCTTTCAATGCTCTTTAATTGAAAGTAATTAAAAACGAGATGGCTGCTGGGAGGTGCTGATCACTGGATGATAAGTGGTGACCTTCCAAACCAAAGGGACGATTCATTAGAGGTTAAGGAATCAAGGCAGAAACCAGACATTGTACTATTTGTAGTGTACTCTCGCAGACTGAAGAAATTTGTCCTAGTAGAACTCGCAGTGCTTCATGAAATATATCTAGCTTAGTGCATGATCTAGCTGATAAAAGCAACATCATGAAGTTCTTCACTGTCGAGGCAGGGGCACAGGGATTTATAGCAAATACTATGTACGCCCTTCTGCAGCAGCTGAACCTGCCTCCCAAAGACCTGAACAAAGCAATTAGAAATATCAGAATGATTACAGAGAATGCTTCATGCTGGATATGACTGACTTACTGACTTAATGCCAGCTGCTTCCTAATCATCCAGACTGGGACGCCTCAGCTGCCTCTCGTATATTGTGAACGAATGTCTCCCATTGGGCTCGGTCCTGTGTCATTGATCTCATTCACTAGATCTTTATTTGACGTTGTTCCTTATGGCGTTGAAGGCATTTGAGTTCTGTATTGATAACTGTGTGTATGCTGGTTGGTCTTCCTCTGTTTGTCATGTCCAGATGGTGTGAAGAAAGACTGCATAGCTTTATTAGCAGCAATGTTGTTGTTTTGTCTGAGTATGTGTCTGAATAATTGCCATCTGCTTTCCAAATTTGTTTTGAGAGGGGTGTTTCGTTCCAGCAAAATATGCTGGATATGACAAAAGTGAAAGAAGGTGTAACATTCAAATCTATAAATAAATCAGGGTTCTCCACCAATATTTGGAGTAGACATAAAAGCGACATAAAAGGTGATGATGCCAAGATTAAATGTGTGATCAGCTTGAAATGTGTGAGTTCAAATCATCCCAGTGACAAAAAAAGGCAGTGATAGGGCCCTGGTAGTCATGACCTCAGTGTGGCCTAGTCTACCGAAGATTTCAGAAGTTAAAGGCTGATACACCTGCCACACCTGCCTGAGGTGCGATCTTCGTTGAAGACCTTGCACTGTCTCGCTCAGTATGCTTCATGCTGGATATGACTGACTTACTGACTTAATGCCAGTTTGCATTATGAGCATTGGGCATTAGAATCCCTGCCAAACATTATACATAGCCTTATTTTGCGTTGATTTCCAACTTACGCTCTAATGATCCTCTGCTGGATTGCAGATTTAGGTTGTATTTCACATAGTGTGTAGTGATTTTTGTTCTGTGGTTGTACATAATTTCCTGCTTCTACCGGAATCTATCCAGACTTCCCTTGAAGCAGTTTCATGTCCTGGCACATACAACACTGCAGGATAAATTCCTCCATAGCTGTGTCCTCTTGTACTGAAGCTGTATTTCCAGACATGCAATCTTGCTCTTTGGTGACAGAATTTGGTGTTATTTTTTCTGGTTCTTTTTCGCGCAGACACATCACATGATCTTTTCTTGATAAATCTCTCGACCTTTTCATCATAAATACCGTTGACTATCTTATACATATTTCTATTGTGTCACCTCATGCTCTTTTATAAATGAGTAATGGCAATTTCAGTCTTTGCAACCTTTCACCATATTAGGTAAATCCTTTCATATATCCTGAAATTTGTTTTTTCATCCTTCTTTGAACTCTGTCTATTAGATTGATGTGTGTCTCCCTGTATGATGCTCAACATAACTGGGTAGTCCAATGGCTTCATATGAGTGCTTTGTAAATAAGGATGAATGTTTCTTCATTGAGGTGTTGAGATATTTTCCGAATGTAGAGCCTGTCAGACAGTCTGGATAATAAGCAAACGAGGAATAATTAGAATAGCTTCATTTGTTTGTTTTATTTTAACTTACCAACCAATTTTCTGCATAGGGTATTTATATGCATTAGAGTAAATCATTAGCTGCCATAATAATTTGACACATATATATGTCTTTTTGTTTTCAGCAATTGTGAAGAGGTGTCCAATATAGATAAATTAGTTTTGAGTCCAGAGTCTACTGCGAAAACGGCAGATTCAGGTATTGAGTCCATAGCCAAGCGACTGAGCGAAGATACGCAGTTGAGTTCCAGCAATAGCTCTAGTCCAGTCCCTCCTTCTTCTGGCAATGAAGACGTTGACAAGGCTCTAGTATTTCACCTTAGCCACTGTGATAAACTCTTAGAAGTAAGTCTTAGTCATTTTGATAAATTTTAAAGGAAGTAAGTCTTAGACTCTTTGATAAAGTCTTCGTGGTGAAAGAATTAATACTTAAACTAACTAACTGCCAAAGGCTCTTATAAGGAATGTAAAATTAATCCAGACATATATAGTTAACAAATGTTGAATATTCAACTTACTACCTATCAAACTTTACTAAATACACAATTTTCTTAACGCACGTCAAATAATATGATATTCAGATAATCATTGTTCATTATTATTTATAACAAGCAAGGAAATTCTGTGCACAGTATCATAATTTGAATGTTTTCCTTTTTTTTTCTGTTGAAGAAAAATATCACTGAGTTTGATTTTAGATATTCTGCCCTTGTAATTTTTCAGAATTTGGGCAACTTTGGTCCATTGAAGTGCCGTGAATTCTATGCATTGCATTTGCTTCAAAAGCAAGCCTTTATATTAGAGAAGCTGTTGGAAATTGCAAAACAAGGCCCTACAGTTGATGTACATTCAGGTTTGAAAATGGTTTAATTTGTTCTCATATTACAATTTAAAGTTGAAGAGTGTGTCTGTATATCACATATTTTTTTTTTAAATATGAAAGTTTTGTTTCATAACCGTTGTAAATCTATGTATGATTAAGAAGTTCCACACTGCTCTGAATAATCATTCATTTAACTGTGCTCTGTTGATAAAGCTGTTTCTTAGTGGTATATGGGGTATGCAATTTTGACTCCTCCTCCTCCTCCTCCTCCTTCTTCTTCTTCTTCTGGAAAAGATTGATAATATTATTTCTAAGGTGAGGCTTGCTGTTATAGAAGTTTTTTCTTGTAATGAACAGATTTTTGAAGAAATGGTTTGTTTGATGAACAAGACAGGAAGTTGAATTTACATTGTAAGGCACTATATTTATTTCTCTCTCTCTCTCTCTCTCTCTCTCTCTCTCTCTCTCTCTCTCTCTCTCTCCACATTCGCCTGATCAATGTCTGTTAGAAAAAGAAACCGCAAATCGGGATAAGGCGAGCGCTTTTCGCTAACGGGAAAGTTTGCCTCGAGCGCTCTCTTTCGTAGCCAACGAAAGGTTCTCGACGACAAGTTTTAAAACTGCGATTACGATGTTTCATGAACAAAATTAAAATGATATCAACTAAAAATAAAAGAAAACAGCAGCTGAACCTTTTTTGCCTGTTTTATTACACTTTGCTGATCAGTAACATTCAAAAATTGCACTACCAACATCAATAAAATCATAAACATCGATTTACATTCCAGTCGATCAATAAGTAAACAATCTATTCCAATTACAATGTTCGATACCATCCACTTTAGTCGATCCAAGATGGCGACACGCATAACAAATTGCTACATACAAATAAGACCCCAAATATCTGTTGGATAAGGAAAAGGGACCCTAAGGAAAATGGAAAACCGTTTGCGAGAGCTGGCCTTATCCAACGCGCCTCTGTATCACCGTGTACGAAGGCCCATAGTCTACATGCCCAATTACCTTGTACATAGATACTCCCTAGAGATAAAGAGGGACAAGTATAGATCATGGATGGGTTTCTATATATGGGCCTTGGGCAATAGATTGGTACCTTAAATTTTGTACAAGAGATTAATAAAAACGGAAGCCTAATGAAAATTGTTCAATGTGTCTTTTTTGGCAATGCTGCAATAAATCAGAGTGGCTATTTTGACGATATCGTGAAATAAGATTTTGAGGCTATCGTCACAACATACGTTATTGTCCAATAAAATGTCAAGATATCTTTGACCACATGAACCTGCTTTCTGCTCTTTCATTTTTTTCACGCAAAAGTTACACTAGGGAGTAATGTCATTATTTGAGAGTTAGAAATCTACTCTATTTCTTGTTGTTGGGATTGACCTTCACCAGTCATGCGACTGAAGTCAGAAAGGCTGGCTGAACTTTGTGAAATGCGCATCTTTTCCAGTTTCGCTGTTCAATGCCTAGCCAGGCTACTTTCTAGAACTTGACGCTGCACATTGTAGTTGCAGGCCAGCTGAAATTTTACCTAAGATTTGTAGGCCAGATGGACTTTGGAGACTTCCACCCATGTATTGGACTCATTTTTGCCAGTAAGCTAGGATTAACCTCAACCCCTAACCTTGCCCACTCCCCCCATCAGAAAAGAAAAAAAAAGTGTATGAAAGAACAACTTACAAATCTCAACGTTGATTTTCACCTTATCTGAAAATAGCCTCAATATCTATTTCCACGGTCTCGTGAAATTAGTATCGTCCATATAATATATTCATCCAAGAACTTTAGACATGTCATGTGACTAAACGTGCAAGTCAACTGAAATGGCGTGCAATTATTTTAGCGGCTTTGTTTGCTATGCCAAATTTATTAACACGTTTTGCTAATTGTAAATTAAAGAAAAAACAAAAACAGCATTATAAAAAGCCGTAATTGTAATCATACAGCTTACCTGGCAACAGGAAGAGAAGTAGGAAACATGGCCGCACTGTCAACAAAGGCCAGGGGACCGCAACACTGAGGTATTACCCACATCCAGATGGTAGACAAATGATAATGCTCTAGAAAGGACATATTTGTGACAATGTGGCTGTGAGGTCAGTGCGTTGGACTTGTAATTGTGGGAGTTCAAGGCCCGGCCGGGCAGTGGCACTGTTTAGTCCTGGGGAAAGGTTATTTACATACATTTCCTCACCCCACTCAGGTGTAATTAAGTACCCGACCATAAGCCGAGCAGGAAGATCTTATCATTATGCTAGAACAAGTGCACCTGCGAAATGGCTGCATCTCTGTATACTCCAAATGGAATTGAGAAGATATTTGGTTGGAAAAAGCCTGTTGGGGAACACTTGTAAAGTGGATTTAGCGCTATATTAAAGCTCACATTTAACAAACAAACAAAAAGTTAGTGGAGATATTTATTGTAAACCAAGCAAACATATGCAGTGAAACACCTTTAAACCGAAATTCTTGGGACCCATGTTTTTTTAAGATTATGGCTTAAACCTATTTTTGTTTAAGCATTGTGATTGTTACTTAAAATAAACATCGGACAGTGAATGTTTGTGTAGGTGATGTGGTGTGTGTCTGTTGAGGCGAGTTTGCCTTTGTTGAAACTATAATATGGTCGAGACAAAGTGAGCAATGGACACTGCTTGTGCGTCTGTGCATATTTTTATGTGTAAGCCTTTGTAGGGGAGCACAGTGGGGGAACATTAGCAAACGTGTCACAAACAATGGGGTACTGAAAACATCCGTTGGCTAGGTTTGTTTTCTTTTAAATGGCAGTTGTGCGGTTCAGGCTTTTGTTTATCACTAGTTTGTTAATGATGATAAAGGAGGAGGACAAACAACACTTTGAGTTTCGTCCAGTTAGTGGTCCTTTTCGGTTCATCTGTGTTCAGTTTGAACAGGTTTCTTTGTAGAAACTTGATAAAAATTATGCCTAGTTAGGACTCCTGAAAGATTATCTCATATGTTTGCTTTCGTTTTAAACACCAAATTATATCTTTACATAATTTTTTGAGGACAATATATATTTCGTGTTTGATTTTTAAAATATTTCTTTCTTTCTTTTTTTTGTTTTTAAATTTAAGTATTCCTTTTAAAATTATGTTGATTAAATGTGCCATTTTTAGCAGATCAATGTCCGGGTCTTGAAAGTACAGGCAACACTTGTTTTCTTAACTCAGTGTTACAAAGTTGGGCTGTGTGTCCCTCTTTGTACAAGTGGTTGAAATATTCTCTCAACTCTGAGTCTAAGAATTGCAGGGGAAGCAGCCTTCTTACAAAGAACTATGTTCAATGTCTTAAAAGGTATTATTTATCATGGTTATGATTACTGGGTAGTTTAAAGTCATAAGGTTATCATAACAGTCCATGCCACCTATACCTGGAATTTCTGCACTTAAATGACATCACAAGAAAAGTCCCAAGAATGCTGAGATGGCTGACAGAGTGACATTAGGACATGTATCTCATCAGAGTTGTCTGCATCCAAAATTTCAAACTTAGATCATACCTGCTTTTTAAAGAAATTTGTAAAAAATGAGGAAGAAGAAATTTGTTACTCACAGATAGTAAGACTTTTAACCGATCTGGAGAGGAATTTGAAATGAGTGAAGTTTTCATCCAGGCATGTGTGATTACATTACTTTAAGCCACAAGTCTCAAATCATCATCTTTCTTCTATTAGTCACTTTATGCACCCTCTGCTTGGCGTCTTAAAATATACATCTGTTCATTAAATAATACCGCATAACCAACTGCTGTCAAAATATGCTATACTGATGATGAGTGAAACTTGGAGGTGCCCTGAGTCACAATTGAAGAAGAAAAAGAATTGTTTCCCTACCAAAGGATATCATCTGGGGAGGAAACCTTTAAGCAGTGAACATGGAATTTTAGAATTTGTTAAAAGATTTTATTTTAAAAAAAAAGTTTCACATGTACTTTCTTCAGCAGTATGATCGCCAATAGGATCATTCCCAGATCATGTATTATGCACATGTGTGTGAGAGCCAGAATGTGTGTGTGTGTGTGTGTGGGGGAGGGGAAGGAGGATTCATATCAGGGTATTACAAAACAAATGGAAGTGCCAGGACATAGCCATATGATGCCACTTAAAGGGGCATAATCAATAAAATAAGGTATGATGAGACACTAGTTACCTACCATGTAATTATATTTTTAAAGGCTTGATTTTTATGTAATTTTTTTTTTGTGCTTTCAAGATTTTTAAAAAATTTACAAAACAGCTAAATGACAACAACTGCTTATTTTTCTGATTTAAGGCCTGATATTCTCACATGAAATCTGCACTGCAAATGAGGTTAAAAATTAATAAGTGCTGGCATTTGTTTAAAATAACCAAAGTGACAATGATAATGGTTGTATTGTATCATTATTGTCACTCTCTATCTTTGTCTGCCATAAATTAGTAGTAGTTCAGTATTGGCAACTCTCTTCTCAGCAGAATTTTTTTTATTCTTACTAAAAATCTTCTTGGAAATTTTTTGTCATGGCTGTGTAATTGCTGGACACCTGGAGTGCTCAAATTGGTATGAAATGACCCTGTTTCCAGAAAATGATGGTGTTTATTTCAGCATTTTAGGGTCCAACAGCATAAAGATAATTAGTCTTCTTTAGCAATCACGGAAAAGTTTCTCCTTTTAAAAATTCTGAGTTGAGACCCATGAAAACCATAAATGCATGCATGCAATTTAAAGAATGTAAAAATTGAACCTTGATTTTTTAATCAGTTTGTTGAAATAGTTGCATGAAATTGAAGCAAGCGGCTGTCTAAATTAAAAGTCTCACTAAACAGAAGGCATGAGACCACTTTGTGACTATGATCATTTTAGAGTAGGCCAGGTACAAAGTCTTCTGAAGAAACTCAAACACAGTGGAATTGAAGATAAGACCCACAAATGGATTGGTTAATTTCTTTCAGAGCACACACAAAGAGTCATGATTGAAAACCAAATGTCCACACTACTTCCTGTTCTTTCTGGCGTTTCACAAGGTACTGTTTTGAGCCCTCTTCTATTCATGATTGACATCAATGACATGCAGAGAAAATATCAAAGAAACAAGGCTAAGACTTTTTTGCAGATGACAGTTTTTTTTATAGAGAAATCAAAATGGAGAAGACATTGAATAACTACAAGAAAACCTAAACAAACTACAGTCATGGGAAAGAGAATGGAAAATGGAATTCCACCCCAAGAAATGCGAGATCATGCAAAGCACAAACAAACGGAAATTAATAAAGAGTGATTATTACATTTGTCGTGAGAAACTGGAGGAAACCTCAAGTGCAGAATATGTTGGGGTGATTTTAGATCATAAATTATCATGGCAAAGGCATATCGACAAAATATGTAGGAATGCTGACAGCAAAATTGGATTTTTGAGACTGAACGTTCAGTCTTGCCCAAAACATCAGAGAAAAATGTTGCAAGGTGTTCATTAGGCCAGTTTAGGAGTATATCGCTTGTATTTGGGTCCCAAAATCCAAGAAACAAATAGAGCAATTGAAAGATTACAAAAAAAAAACATGTAGATTCGTTCATAGTAAACACAGAAGAGAAGAAAGTAAACCAAATGCTGGAAGAATTAAACTGGCTGTGCTTGAAAGAAAGAAGAGTTTTAAAAAAAAAAATCAAACTATTATTCAAGGCTAGACCAGGTCAAGCAACATTACTCATGACTCAACTTCAAATGAACCCAAGGAAAGACAACATCGATCAGATACCAAAATTGCGAGTGAATGCTCATCTACACTCGTTGCAACCAAACACAACCCTATTATGGAATTCACTCCCACAAGAAATTAGAGATACCAAAACTGTTGCACAATTTGAAAACAATGTAAACAAAATTGAAGTAATTAGACCAGTCTGTCTGTCCACTCAACTACCACACAGTCGCGATTATCTTCACAACATGAGAAGCTGCGACTTACTGATTGGATCGGATGGCTAGATGCTTTGTCAAAGTATCCAATATTGTTTGAATGTACCCTCTTGAATGTTCAAAGAATGATGCCCTGTGATAAAAGAAATTTACTTGACCTGTGCTGAGAGGTAGAACTCATTAACTATTTATATATAAGGCTCCTAGCTTTTAAAAACCAAGAACCTTTTAGAACACTTAAATGTTTTTTCTTTTTGTGTTTTTTTCCTTCTTTCTTTCTTTTTTTCTTTCTTTCTCTCTTTCTTTCTTTCTTTCTTTTTTGTTTTGTTTTAGCTGTTTGTGATATGATTCTGAACAATGTGTTACAAACTGTCTCCAGATGGGTTTATTTTAACATACAAATAAAGGGACTAGAAATCAAGAGCCCTGAGAGTATTCCTTAATTCCATGAGTTCTCTCATATGTGTAACATGCGCATACAACCTCTGTGTTAATCGTCTATCTCTGATAAGACCAGACTTGAATCCTTCCTTCCGTAAGTTTTGGGAGCATAAAACTTGTCAGAAGCCAGCATCACCTGGGATAGGACTTTGGCCTTTCACTCTGTTTGCAAGTACCATATCTCTAGACTGCATCACTCCCAGAATCATCTTGTATCTTTTCTGGTGTACATGTGCTGTGAAAAACCATTAAGTTGAAAATATGGGATGGGCTTCTTGTTTACCTAGAAGTTGCAGTGGGGACTACGATAATGACAAGAACCAGCTAGGATTTTCTGCCGCACTTTGTGTACAAAAGTACTTAGTCTGTCAAGATAGCACTTGACCAGCATTGTATTTTAAAGTTATAAATTCACATGTAAGAAGAAAGCCACTGAATAAAGCCTCCCTCCACTCTCTACCCTATAAGGGTACAAAAGAGAGTCTGAAAGAAGGACAGACAAGAGGACAAGCTCTCTCCCAATTTGTACTTGCCGCCCAGAGATGTGTGCGGAGAACTAACAGTGGGCCTTTGCTACCTCTTCTCTTTTGAGGAGCCCAGAACCCACAAAGGGAGAAAAAGGCAAGGATACAGAATTTACAACAGCGAAAAGAATTCTAATGTATATTTTAAGCAGTCAGTCTGAAAGTTCCCCATACAAACACAGAAATGAACAGAAATTTAAGTAAAGATGTCATGTACTAATAAAACACTCATGTATCAAGTGTAACCATACTCAAGGTACAGTCCAAAGACATTTTATCCTCCCGACTGACAGGAACTCAAAACAGACTGTTATTTGTAAAAATATGTGTCTAAATACCTGTGTAGATGGCCAGGTACTTATTGACAGCTAAATGAAATCAGATAAACTGGAAAAATGCCTTACCCAAGGGCACAAGCCACAGATTTATGGTTATGACCCTGACAGTGATGACAGGGAGACATGATCTGACCTGGTTACACCCATTTTTATGATAATTATGGTGAACCTTGCTTGACCTGAGACTCAGGTCAGGTTGTGCACTGTCTGGGGCATAATGGCCATTGTTAATTTGTTGTTTTGGTTGTTGAGAGATGTTTTTGTGTTTTTTTTTATTTTTTGTCTGTACATCATTTCTCCATTAAGCCATTTCGGCACCTTTTGTTATGAATTATACTTATTATTTATGCCCGGTAGCTCAGTTGGTAGAGCGGCTGACTGCCATGTGAGGTGACCCGAGTTCGATCCCCAGTCGGGCAGTGGTTTTTTT
>JAOYNN010284390.1:0-10227 GCA_025770095.1 Goniobranchus kuniei
TATGTTTTGTTTGGCAGATCTTTGTATAGGCTATGGCCCGAGCGGATTCGCTGCAATAATAGGAGTAATCTAAAACAGTCGATTACTTGGGGGAGCATATGGAAGAACTTCCAAAAACAAAAACAAAAAACGTGAATAAATAGTCTAGAATGGCTTAGAAATCTAGATCTCTATTAGTAATCTAGATTAATTAAAGGTCATGTAGACAATGAAAGCAAGGAATTGATATGTCACACATCTTTAGATTCAGATGGAGCAAAATCTAAAATTATAACTATGATTAGGCCTATTATTATGAGATAAGCTAATACAGTCATATCTCATTAGTCTGGACCCTTCAGTTCCTCAAAATAGTTCTGAAATATTAAGTTTTCCAGATATCAATTTGACAATCAGGGTCATCTCCAATGAGCATCCGTAATGTGTGATGTTGTTCATATATCAACTGACCATATTCCAGGTCAAATTCAGTGAACTTGGTGTTGGCCACAGGTTGTCCTCTCTCCATCAGCAACGCCATGAAAAATGGTGTAGATTACATGATGTGCCATCTCCCTTGCAAGTTTCACGGCCATTGTTATTGTACATCAGTTCCGGCTATAGGTCTGGTCTGCCGGAAGCAGCAAAAGCTGACGCATAGCTGAAATGGACACTTAGGCGAAAGTTGATTTTCATGAAGATAGCCTCGTTTTCTACTCCAAATTTACATGCGTATATGAAAGAAAAGAAAGGGGGAAAAAAAGGCGTTTACACATTTATTTGAAGACTTAATTGGCCTCATAAGGTAACAAGCAATTAACACTTCTCTCTCCACCTTAATCTTTATCTGCATATCCAGTCATGGCCATATGGCCACTTAGCACCAATCGGTACCAATCCGTTGAAAGAGACCTGAGCCAGTCAGGTTAAGACATCTGGACAACAAAAGACGATAACCTCGAAATTCTTTCAGTCTCATGAATGGATGACCGAGAGGGGTCACTATGCACAGTCAAATGGCGATTGGCCTTAATTACGTAGCCCTGCAATGTTTAAACACCCAGAGCGTAAAAAATGACATGATTGCAATTCTTTCAATCCAATTAAGGGTGAAGAAAGAGAGGAGAGGCGGTCACTACGATAGACAAAAGGTGATTAGCTAAAATTACTTAGGCTTGTAATGTTAAACAAAGTTACAGCCAATGGAAACGGGTGAGAAGTAAATGGCTACTGTCTCATTAGTGATGGTGCAGTGGCCTACCCATAACATGCACTGGACACATTAGGCCCTCCTTTTATTACGCTTTTTGTAATGGATGATGCAATGTCCCGTTCATTCATTTTTTGTGTGCATTTTTGATTAATGATGAATTATTGTTGGTTAGGAAGGGATTTTCACTTGTTAAAACGGACACTTAGAGACAAAATTCCTGATTTTGATCTGGCCACTTAGAGGTCTGTTTTTGAAAAAAATATGTTTAATATAAAAAACTGACACATACGCAAACGGACATATAGCCGGCGGAACATATAGCTGATCACTACTGTATTTTATGTTTTCCATGTTTATTGTCCATATCATGTACTTCATTGTTTGTCATTATATATGTACACAATTGTCCTGATGTAATGTTCAGTGTCTAATCACCCAATGCTGTGTGTAAAATGACAGATTGACTCTTAATTAAGAAAGCAGAGCTTGTGACCATTGTGATGTGATCATTGCTTCCACCGAAAGGCAGGGTCATTTAGATGCATGATTAGCTTCGGATACCTCAAAAAGTGAACCAATCACACTTGACATGGGTGGCAACTTTAAAACATCCCACCAATCTGCCTATCATCGCTCATGTCAATCCATTCGATTCATACATGCATTGAGATTGGCTGATAACGATGACGTAAATTGCACTTTCCTGTGAAAAAGCTGACCTCTTTGAAGATCACCTGCCATTGTCATTGTTTTGGGACAGTTTAGTACTGGATTGATATTGGTGATTTCATTCCCCTCATTTAAATACAAGAGGCATGATCTTGGAACAGCCTGTACAAGTATTTTTAGATTTTAAAAAAATTTAAAAAATACCTCTATATTCATCTCCGAAGGGAAATTTGTCTTTTGGCTTTTAACGAAAACCGAGCATCAGCTGTAGGAACAACGCCACAAAATGGAGGCAATTAATGTTAATAACCTTGTCCAAGGGTTAAATCACAATGCCCATACTGGGATATGGTAGGCCCAATAGTTAATATGTTGTATATCATGAGTTCATGCATTAGTGCATCATTTATGGCTGGAAAAATACTAAAAACAAAGGTTATTGTGAAGCAACCCAACATTTTTGTTAAAAAGGATCCAGATTATTGAGGAAAAAGCTCTTTATTTTATTAGTATCCCTCTCCAAAATAAGCATCTGGATCTGGAAACGTGAACGAATTTCTGGATTAACAGAGACAATTTTAAGAAAAGGAAAAATCCGTCCCCCATTCAATTTTGTCAAAATAAAAGTGGTTTCCGTACAAATGAAGACCAGATTAACAGGACATGACTGTAATATGTGTGTGTTTTAACAGATTTAGGATTACTCAGTCAATCATCATAGAGTCAATGATGACAATAGATGGCACTGTGTTCAAAAGAAAATAGAAATTAATACTCAGGAATAGATCTAGTCATTCATCAGGTTTCAATTAGATAACTGGTAGGAAAAGTAATACAGTAGAACACGAAAGTAACAAACTTGGAAATAGCGAGAGCTTGGAAATAGTGAGTGGAATCTAAATCCCCAATTTTATCCCTTTTTTGAGTCAATAAAATTAGCATGAAAGTAGCGATTATGAAAAAGAGGTCAACTCGGAGGTAGGGGGAATACCCCCTGCCCAGACTAGGACTGTGGAGGGTAAAACAGTCCGAGAAATTGACTAAATTTGCTTCTTTTCTTTTCTATTCTTTTTTATTGAAACAAAAGATTAGTCCTGGGCGGCAAAGGGCTTCGCTTAGTCGCGTCACTTAGTGAGAGGGGAGTGGAATTGGGAGGGGTGGGGGCGGAAGGTCATTGGAGTTTGTGTGTGGTTTACGTGTGGTAGGCTAGCCTCGACTCACACACAGGGAAAGTGATCAATGCAGGCTACACAGTGTATTACATCGATGTCGCAAAACCTAGATTTTGGCTACCATAGCCCAGCCAGCCCTAACCTTACACATAATCTACGGTATTAGAATCATACTGAGATGAATTTTACGTCATCTGAGCATTGTACGTGCACACATCAAACATGAACACACATAGTGTGTATAAACACACACGCACACACAGGTCTAGTCACTAACTTTCCCTACCTCTTTTCCTTTTGACTTCATGTAATTATCTCCGTTCAGTGCACATCGTTGATATTCTAGCCTAGCCTAAAATAATAATAATAATATGGACATTTATAGAGCGCACATATTTTGTTCAAAGAACAGGCTCTAGGTGCTTTACATAGAAACTCGTTGGGGCCATATACAGGATGAGGCAATAAGAGTGTGCGATAAACGTTAAAATGTAGGTGACGTAATCATAAAATGGCTTGTTGATACAAAACTTAATATTAACGTATAACACTAAAAACCAAAAAGCATACAACTAGCAACAATAAGATTGTTAAAATACAGATGATGTAGTCATAAAAACCAGCATGTCGATAAAATACATAAAATCAAAAAACACTAAAAGACATGCAACTGGTAACAATTAATTTACATCATAAAAAGGTACGTTTTCAATGTCTTTTTAAAAACTTCAATGGAGGGTGCTTCTCTTATCACAAGCGGCAAATCATTCCAAACAGTGGCTGCAAAATGTGAAAAAGATCTGTAGCCTGCCCGTGTTCTTGTTCTTGGAACCCTAAGTTTTGTTTTGTCTCCCTCGCTTCTAAGACTGCGAGCAGGTGTGTAAGTTTCCAGAAGAGGGGTAATATAAGAAGGGGATATACTATGGAGAGATTGAAAACAAGGGTGTTAATTTTGAATAAAATTCTTTTCGAAATCGGGAGCCAATGTAATTCTTTTAGAAGGGGTGTTGCTCTTTCTGATTTGTGTTTTTGCAAAATAAGACCTGCAGCATTGTTTCGAATGACTTGACTGTTCATTGTTTCTTTTGCAGTCATGGCCAATAGCCTACTATAAAAACTTTTTCTTCAAACTACTACTGAGTAGCCTTTCATGACTATTTTAGGCTGCTCGGGAATAGAGAGAACTCGGAAATAGCGAGTAATAAGGGTTAGACCCGTCAAACTCATTATTTCCAAGTTCTACTATAATAAGAAAAAAAAAATACTTTCATTAAGAAAAGTAGTGTACATGAACGTCTAAGCTTAGACATCCACTTTAGGGCCTTGGTAGCTAAGTGGCTTACACAACTCAGCACAACTCTAAAGTCAAGCAACATTTTCCATGGTTTCGAAAAAGGTTAGTGACTTGGTGGGATTGTATCTGGCTGGTGCGGTCTGGCTCACAAGTCTATAACCACAGGTCACTAACAATCATGTCCTTAGCTGAGGCATCTTGCTAATTCATCTCAATCTGCTTCAGTGAAATTGAGTAGTACCTGGCTGTTAAGACTGTTATCTCTGACAAAATAAAACAAGCTGTGGCAATACACATCTCCAGGACTGACATATATAGTATATCCTTTTAGCCTATACTAATATCCCCTAACCCTAGTCCTGACACTAACACCATTCGTAACCCTAACACACCAAGCTCAATGTAAAATAATTATTGAGATCCAGATACCACTTTGGAAATCTCCCCATGACCATAGGCATGTTAACTTTATACATATGTCCCGAACCAACATATTGTAACATCATAACAAAAATTGGTCATTTGCACTAACAGACTGCAAGTATTGGTTGCTCACAGTCAGTCAGGGAAGTGAAAAACTTGATTCAAAGTGCCTTGAGAGTAGATGCTAATCTGTCATCGTAGTTTTCTGCATGGAAAATTTCAAAATTCTGTGCAGAATTCTGCACCCAAAATGACCAAATTCTGCAAAAATTCTGCAAGGATTTCGACCATGTAAAAGTTTTTCCATACTACTTGAAAAAGTATACAAGTAGCTGCCATCAATCATAAATTGAGAAAGTAGCACTGGATACACAATTAAAAAAACACAAAAAAACAAACATAGCCAAAACGCCTATCGATTAACAGCATACACCTGTATTTTTGTGAAGAAACACAAGCTGATAACATAAAATTCTAGCAAAAAGTATGAGCCATCAGAAACAATTCACCATTGTATAATTTCAAAATCAGGTGAACTGGCATTTAAGCTATTTCATTGATACATGTAACAGATTACGCAAATTTGTAATCTATTCTTTTGGTAACAGGCAGCCAGCAAAGGCCGTTCAGGATTGGCTTTACAGGATCAAACTTTTTCTTTGAACTATCTATTATCAATTTTATTATGCTGCACATTTCAGAGCTTTCGGAGTTCATTTGATGGGGAAACCGCTATAGCATCAATCATACCAGTTGTTTTTCTACATGTATTTCATTATTTTGAAAGAAATATCAAGAACATTTGTGTTTAAGTTTAGGAAAATAGAGAGATCACTCAAACGTTGTCAGCTCAGTTCTGTGAAATTTTTTTTTTTCAAATCTACATCTGAAAACATAATAATTCTGCAAAACTGTGCGAAAAATCAGTCTGAAAACATAATAATTTTGCAAAATTATGCAAAAAAATTAAAATTCCACAGCCGTGCTACGGGTAAAGTTCCATGGCGCGATTGATCCATTTTTCCGCGATCGTGCCGCGGTTGCAATGCCTGCAGAAAACTAAGATGACAGACTAATATATGCCTGCCATCTAAATTGGGAAGACCAAAAAAACGGCTTACTTACTTTGGACGTTAATATCATGTACATTATCCAACAAAATTAAGGGAAAATTCACAAATTTAAAGAAGTTTTATTTTTCATGCCTCCCATTTTGGCAGTTTCTGGCTATTTCCAGAGAAAAATAGTTTTGATCTGTGAAAAAAATATTTTTGATATGGTGTTCATTAAATTTGCCCAGTAAGTTTTAGACTATTTTAACCTTTTTTCTTGCACAGCATCTGACTTGCAGCTAGTCCCTATCCTTCAGTAAGCTTTTAACTCTAAATTTTCCTTTATTAGATGCCTCAAAGAATTGCAACTGAATATTCAATTCATTGGCAATCTTGTGTGCTGATTTTTGGGTACCAGGATTGTTCTCTTTTGACTGAACAAATTCATCTACATAGTATAGTGTCTGTGTTGGCATTTGTTCTGGCTGTCTTTGGTCTACACTTCCAACTTTTGTAGCTGCTGACCCACTTCCTCAAATCTTCTTAATCAATTTGTTTAAAGAAATTTTGTTCCAGTTTTTGTTTGGGAGCTCTTGAACAATCTTCGAACCTCCCAGGCCTTTTTCTGTAAAGTCTGTATGATGATTTTGTCTTTTTGGCTCAACACCATGTTAATTCTCAAGCTAGATCTAAATCTAAATGTAGAGTTTGGATCTGAAGGTTTAGGTTTGTAGACCTATGGTTTAGGTAAGATCTTTGAAGAATGCATTACAATGAGGTAGAAGAAAAATTCTAATTCAAATTCACTTGCAAAGAATGGAAAATGCTGTAGTTGTTTAACTCTTTCCCAGCACAAATGTTCTATAACTGTAATCTTAAGTCATCTGCTCTTGTTGAAAATATTTGAAGGGTATCGAAATGCAAGCATGTTATTAAAAGTTATCAGTCATTACATTCTTGCCATGAGCCAGTCAGCACAATAAATTGAATAAATCTTTTCCCGATATTTGGCCCATCGATAGCATCGTACATAAAATTTGATCTTGTCTTTATTTGTGTATAGATATAATTACTGACACATTAACATAACATAATTTTTCTATATATCGATGCCAATTTTCAATGTATTCCGTAATCAGGATAAGGATATATAAGGCACCAAAGTTCCTGTGTTGTTGTTTTTTACCCAACGGATATAATTGCTGTCTTTTAAGTTTATCTTAACCATTGGTCCAGATATCCTGGTCTTACTCTTACAGCACATGGAATAATGCATTGTTTGTCAAATTCAGAAAGAGAGCTATCAGTGTACAAAAGAAATTGATTTACCAAAACAGCAGAAACTTTATCCAGATCTGAAAGGCTAAAGAAAAAAACCCCCAAAATATGGTTTCAAGAAATGATTTACCAGTACATCAGATTCAGAAAACCTGAAATTAAATTTTGTGACAGCACAGGCAAAAGAAGCTTGTAGATCAGCCAATAAATACATATAAGGCTTTCACTGGGATCTTTTGATTTTCAGGTGATGGATGTATTAATGTAATTTTTTTTTCATAAGTATCAACTTTTCATTTCAGATAACGAATCAGATGAGTCAGTTTCCTCAATGAATCAAATCTTCTGTGTGAATGGCTTTGAAACTTGAATGTCATCAGTGTAGCTAGTAAAAGCCAAGTTGATGATTTCACATAAACCTAATCAAAATGGGGGAAGAAAGGGCTAAGAAGCGTTTGATGTACATTGTATTTGCTCTTGTCTTCCTTTTTGGTGGCATTGAATACTGTAAGTGCTTGAAACAGATTTCTGATTCAAAACATTATATGAAAATATACCTAGAACTTTTCATTCACTTAACCTTTGCAAATATATAAGATGTGTTCACACGCTCTGATTTATTTTAAATGGAGACCTCAGAAGTAGGTAGGAGGATTGGGGGATTTGTGATGGTAACTGCAGTGATTTACACATTTTATTATGACATATTGGATAACGAAAAACATTCTTGAAGTCTTGGTTTGTTTGCATAAGAATAGAAAAAAAAAATCATCAGTCAATCGTTGATGACATGTGATTACTACTTGACTGTTATAATTGGGGCTATCAGTTTAACTTTAAAAAGTCCTACCTGAAGCATAGATCTTGGTAATCTCCTGAAAGAATGATAATCCAAGTACCCATCCAAGGCTAGAATATTTTTAAGTCTATATATTTTAAACCCTTGATCACATTAGATATTAAATATATCAGGTGGGCCAAAAAAAAAAAAAAAGAAGCTTCTTGAACATTATTTATGAATTGACAAAAAAAATCATAAAGAAATTTTTACCAAACATAGATGAATTAACTAAAAGTAAACCTGGAAATTTCATGAATGTAGACAAGTTATTAGAGTTTGATTTAATCATTTGAGCCTCTACTTTGCATTATAAGCATCATAGGGATTGAGTGTATAGTTCATGCTTGTGGGGGTGGGAGGGACGGGGGTCAGCATCCAACATGCTTTGTTAACATGAGGAAACACAAAGGCTGCATGCAGGGAAGTATTGGTGCATCCAGAGACTGATTTTAATGCAGATGAATATTTCTGTTGTATCACTGCAATCTTCAACTTTCAAATAAAACCTCCCTTTATTGGAGATTTAGGCCTATACATAAATTAGATTTAAAATGGTGGGTCTAATCACAATTAAGGCCTGGATCTTAGTTCAGATCCAACCTTTGTCAAACAATGGTAGTGTTTGTATTGTTTTTTTTTTTTTTAATGAGATCACTTTAATAGTGTTTTTAAAACAAAAATTATAAATATCAGAAATAATAACAATTGAAAGTTTTAGGAAATGTTTTAACAATTGTAGCATGAATCTCTCATCTGCTGCTGGTACCATGTGTATTGTATTATGCACAGTCGCGAAGAAGTCATGTCTAAACTGTCTCCCGTAATTACTCGCGAACAAGATGTAATTACTCGCGAACAAGATCTATGTAAAGTTGTGATTTTTGCAAATTGGGGATGGATGTCTTTATATTATTATAACTTATTTTTAAGGTTTTCTGTTGATCATAAATAAATTTCAGGTACTCACACCAAATTATTTGTACTACTGTGTCAGAATTTGAACACTGTTACTTAATATACAATTATTGCATTTTATGGGTAATTTGGAACAAGGTCATGTAAACCGCAGCCATGAACATGTGAGTGGCTGCGCGACATGACAGTTTTAATTGAATTAATTGTTTTATTGTTCCCATCTTTTAGATTTAATGTTTAATAAAATGTGTTGAAGTATCAACCGATTTGACAACAGAAATCTAGATTCACATCTGGTTTTATCTGTAGCTATGTTTTTATTCTAAGCTATTGAGATATTATTGCGCGTTTTATGCAAATGAAGAATGTCGGTGTGTAAAACAAGAAAATTACACCTAACACCTACCCCAGCAAAAGGGAATTGCAATAATTCATGTGATCGAATATTTTGCATATTTAAATTTCATAATTGAACCCCAAAACAACATGCAAACAAAACAATACCAACAGAAGTATTCAATCTCATCTCACAGAGAGTAAAATTGTAGTGCAGTGTCTTCGACTTCAATAGGGATGGGTTTCAGTATCAATGGTTTAAAGTGATGTTGAAAGTACAATCCTGAAAGGCTCCACTGGAAAAATATCCCTTTGGTATGACTTTCATGGGGAGTTTGGGCCTAAATCTAGTTGTAGTTGATTCTTGTTGATTGGCACGCTAGGCTGAATGCTAGTTAAGTTAATGTGTTTGTTACATGTAGCAAGTAGATCTAGAGCTAGATTATCTTCTGGCTCAAATGGTTCAATCAATGCGTTGATAAGTTCTCCTATCCATAAATTCGGCATGGATTAAAGTTTGTCTTCATATGTCCTTGGTCTTGATCCCAGGTCGTTGAGATGGTGCCAGATGGATAAATGATAGTTTTCTCCCTTATTGTCACAGCTTGTTCTTTTTTTTTTTTTAAAAAGAAATCTGTAGATTTTAAAATAGGACTAGCAGAGAATTTTTTTAAAATTAAATGCATTTGAATAATTTGATCATAAACTTATTATCTTTTCAGCGGTTATTCTTCCAACCCTGTGGCTTTATCTTCAGGACACTTACGATTCCCCAGAATACATTCTTGGTCTTGTACTCTCTGCATACAGTCTTGCTGCTTCTTTCTCATCTCCAGTATTGGGAAGGTAACATGATCAGGAGTAAAGTTATGCAGTCATTTTTTTTCTCCAAAGAAGACATTAGCTGTAATTGTTCCTTAGAATAAAATTAACCCTGGTCCTCATTACAGTCAGTCCACGACAGATGAATTGATTTCCTTGGGACACAACTCGAGTGTCATCTTCTCTGAAAACATTGAGTCAAGTTAAAAGTAAAAACTGAATTGCCATGTGTT
>JAOYNN010284501.1:0-10227 GCA_025770095.1 Goniobranchus kuniei
CTTCAAACAGGTACACGAAGCACAGACAATCTTTGAGCTTTTTAAATTTTTTTTATTCTTATTGTTATTATTCTAATCCCTTTATGGTGGCCAGGTAGCTCAGTTGGTAGAGCGGCTGACTGCCATGCGAGGTGGCGCGAATTCGAACCCAGCCGGGCTGTGGTTTTTTTTTTTTTTTTTTTTTTTGGTTCACTCAGCAGCATAAATGGGTAGCTAGATCTTCTAAACTTGGCGAAAGTAAAGTCGGCATGGAAGGCAATGGCAAACTACCACATTATGCCGTATATCTAGTATAATTAGGGTTCTACCCCTAATTCCCCTACACTCGGTCATGGGTACGGGACTAACTTTACTTTACTTTGATCCCTGTATCTCAGCATTAAAACTGTCATACAAATTATTAGTCATAAAACAGTCGCTCATGGAATCCATGGCGTGGTGATCTTGATATAATACAACTTGAGCATAGACAGTCGTAATACGATAGATGGAGCTACAGACAAATCGCAATAAACCTAAAATTATAAAGAAAAGCAGTAAGAGGGCCTACTAAGAGGGCAAGTGTTCCGCTTCTTGGCCACTGCACCAGACCCAACCAGACCACACCTAGTGAGGGCCGCGTGACAGCTTGGCGCGTGAGTTTGAGCAGCAAAGTGAGGCTTAGGCTGATAATATAACGTTTGTTAAGACAGATAAATACCCAGACTGTTCGCTCATTAATCTTTCCATCAATTTTGTAGGCATATTTCATTCTTTCAAGGTTATCACCCTTATAATCACCAACAGTGTGACAAACACATTCACTCTACTAAACCGATTTGCTGTCTTCACACAAAGAACACAAAGAGCCAGACCTTAAACTGGTTTGAGAGACGCTTTATTGACGTCTGCGATCGATATGTTTGATAAAACAAAAACAAAGAAAGCAGCAGTCTTTGGGTTTTTTTCCCAGTGTATCAAAAGAAGACACATTGAATGTTCCTATTAGACGCTTTTTCTTACATACGATATTCTGAGAAATGTATGGAATATGAGAGAAATATCATGAAGGTTTTCCCTTTTCAGGGATAACAGATGTTAAATCCCACTTGTAAGTCTAAGTTTAAATGAAAGCAGTGGAGAAAATAGCCAAAAAAGAAGCGTAAAAACTGCAAGAGAAACAATGTGAAACAAAATTGTTGAATGTAACATATCTGTAACTGTATCTGTATCCAATACTTTGAAGAATCCTAAAGTCTGGGTTTTTGCGCAACGGGAGAGAAAGAGAGAGTGGCACCACCAGATTACGATAGAGTTAGGCCTAAACGTTTTCGACTGAATTTTTGAAGTCATTGATTGATGTTTCCTGAACTATGGTTTCATCCAAATTGTTCCAATCTACTGCTGTCTGCACAAAGGATGAATTTCGGTACTGGTTAGTTTTTGCGCGTAGAACTTGAACTGCTTTGGTGTTGTGTTGACTCTAGCATATTGATGTTATGCAGTTCTCAAATGTTTTAGGCTTTACACTTCTTTTATTTTGTTGCAACTCAAAATATTCAGACGGTTCAATTGCTGGTACTTTCCCTTCAATAATTTTGTAAAAGAAGGTCATTCCATGTTGTTTTCTTCTCTGTTGCGGTGTTTGGCAGATTCAGGTCTCTCATCATTTTTGATGCATCTGAGATTAGAAGATTTGAAATCGTTGTTAATCAATCTGGCCCCTTTTCTTTTTTTCGAGTAGGTCAATTCTTTCTTTTGATAGGGATCCCAAACCACTGATCCATATTCTAGTGTTGATCGCACCAACGATATATATGCATTTTTCTGCATTCTTTTGGACAGTGCTCTAAATTGCGTTTTAGGAATCCCAATGTTGAATTGGCCTTTCTTGAGGTATTTGAGATGTGTTTATTCCATTTGAGATCATTTGATATTTGAAGTCCAAGTTAGGGATGAGTTTTAACCTCCTCTAGTCCATGTTGGCAAAATACTCGTACATAGTTTTTGTGTGACTTTTTGTTGTTGAACATTATACAACACTTTTTTGCATTAAATTTCAGTCCCCAATCATGTGCCCATTGTTCGAGATTTTCAAGATCATCTTGAACTTTATTTTGATCATCGTGACTAGTTATTACCCTGTATAACAGACAATCGTCGGCAAAAAGTCTGACCGATGAAACAATATTGTCTGGTAGGTCGTTAATGTAACACAGGAATATAGATCGGCTCTGACGTTCTCTGAACCTCTCTGAATCTCATTCAAACGTGGGTCATCGTTTCCCTCGAGCTTTTTAAAGTCATTAATAGGTGGTATTCGTTGATTCGTTGTATTGACCAAGCCTTGTTTTCGTCTGCACACACCCCTCCCCCCACCCGTAATTACGCCACTTTTGCCATGGTTTCGTATGCTTCTCAAATTTCTTCTTTATTATTCGGTTGAACACGATTTGGGGTGTACACAGGTCTCCTGCCTGGCCTCACGGCCTCTTCATATTATATTTTGGGGAGGGGGTGGATACGCTAAATCATATTCCTGACAAGGCGCAGCTGCTGAAGTTAATGCAAGAAGGTGATGCAACCAAAATCACTTTGAATGAATTGAAGAAAATTATTGACTGACCGTGCTTCAAGTCCCGTCTTTCATATTATCGTGGTCATGTCATAGTAGAATAGATCTATGTACCGTACTCCAAGAATGCTTGACTTTTCCATATCATGTACATTTTCATTTGTGATTTATGATTAAAATGGCACTCACAAGAATGATGAAAATTGATGCTGAAACGCGATGAAAAATGATAAAGGAGGGGGAGGGGGAGTATTCCTCACTAAAGCTAGCACATCTAGATTGAAAGCCTGGGCCTTTGGTTAAGCGAGTGATTACCAAGCCATATTTAGGCAAACAATAAGCTGAACTTCATCTGACGAAACTATCTGTGAGGATCAAAGAAAAGCCCAACAGAACCCTTGTGAGACCAATGTTGGCAAACTACCAATGTTGGCAAACTACTCAAGTGTTTGGATCGCATTCACTCCAACAAACATCAATAAGATAGAGCAAGTCAAGAGAAAAGCTGACATATTTGTATTCAACAGAGAAAAAGCGTCTCAAAACTGCTCACAGAAAGGAAATAGGCATCATTGCAGGAAAGGAGAACCAAGCAAAAAAATAACACCGCTGTTGAAAGCCAAACACAGACAGACAATTTCGTTGGTACACCTAATAGAAAACACAAGAACACCAAATACATACATTCTGCCATCATCAAAAGTGGATGTCCATCTCCAGTCGTTTCACCCAACCACCTTCCGATTAACTGTGAACATACTTCCAAGAGATGTCAGAATCAAACTAGTAGGGAGCATAAAATTTTCACTCAGTAAGTTGAAAAAATTTCCTCAAAAGCTTAACAAGTACCGGTATGTTTGTTTGTTTGTTTGGTGTTCTTTGCTCTTTTCGACTCCAAAGGTCATATCAGGACCAATGGAAAAAGTAAGATAAAAGGTTAGTTAAAAGTAAGAGTGAGAACAGAAGTCATAGGAAAGATTTTCAGATGAGCTAAACAAGTTGCTAAAAAGGGAACAGGCATTCAAAAGAGCAATGAGTAGAATACATAACAATTCTTAAAAACCTAATAAATCAACAATGGTCATCAAGCCCCAAACTGTGCATGGCAATAACCACTCAGGATTTTCTACTGCCCATCTACACAGCAAATGACTGTGATAGTATTTGTAAGTCAGCAATGGACACATGTAGGGGTAATCCTCATGTCGCAACATCAAATTTTCGTGGATTGCAAAATATGTGTTGAAAAGTTATAGAAATCTACCCTGCCCCAACATAGAAGCTAATACAACAGAATTTCATCATGTTCTGTTTAGTATGTTTATCACAGACATTTAATATTGTAATTCTCACCTCAGAGGATAGATTTGTACACAGTTTGAATGTTCAATGATGTGTAGAATAATGAACTCTATATATTCACCATTTTTATATTCTGTGTCAACACAACTCTGTGTAGTAGCATCATTAATCTCAAGAGGCCATATTATTTTATAAGAGTGGCATGTCGAAGTATTCTTTAACTCACTAAAATATTTAAATAAGTACAGTAGTGATCGGTTATGTGTCAGACTGCTGGAAGCAGTAAAAATGGACACATAGGCGAAACAGATACTTAAGCGAAAGATGATTTTCAGGAAGATGACCTCTCTTATGGAGGATGCATACAAAGCCAATTCTTTTTACACCGCCACATTTACGTGTATAAGAGAGAAAAGAAAGGAAAGAAGGGCATTTACACATTTATTCAAACACTTAATTGTCCTGTCTTTCAAAGACGACCTAAAAGCCATAAACTGAAAACAAGGAAAGTGCCAGTCTCAGTGCCTTATTAGATAAACAGCAGTAAACTCCTCTTTCCACCTTAATCTCTACCTGTATATCCAATCACGCCATATGGTCACTTAGCACCAGGCTTTTGAAAGAAACCTCAGTCAGTCAAGCTGAGACATCTGGACAACCATCGACGATGCACTTGCAATTCTTTCAATCTCATGAGTGGGTGACAGAGAAAGAAAGGGTGGTCAATATGGACAGTCAAAAGGCGATTGGCCTAAATTACGTAGGTCTGCAATGTGAATGTTAGAGTCCCAAAAACGACACGTTCGCAATTCTCTCAATTCACTAAGGGGTGAGGAAAGAGAGGGGAGGGGCGGTCACTTCGGATAGACAAGAGGTGATTTCTCTAAAATTATGCCCTCCTGTAAAGTTAAACAATGTTTCAGCCAATGGAAATATTTGAGAGGGAATGGCTGCTGTCTCCATTGTAATGGTGTAATGGCCTACCCGTAATATGTACTGGACACATTAGACCCTTATTTATTTCTGCATATTAAAAGGATAATGCAATGTCCCATTCATTCAATTTTATGACTGCATTTTGATGAATTAATAACAAATTATTGTTGGGTGGGAAGGGATTTTCGCTTGTCAAAACGGACACTTAGGTGAAATTCCTGTTTTTGAACTGGCCACTTAGTTAGAGGTCTTTTTTTAATGAAAAAAATGTTTTGTACCAAAAACGGCCACTTAAGTGAAACGGATAGATAGCTGACGGACAAATTGCCAATCAATACTGTATTTCTGTCTTTATAAGGGTTTAGTCAGCCACAGGCCATGGGGGTCCTTGGGCCAGTATGATTTTGGAATAGGGTGTAGAAGGAAAGGATAGAGCAGTGACTTGGTGTTGAAGACCTTTATGTCTGTCACACTCACACTTTGGATAGCTCTGAATCATACTAAATACAAATAATATTAGTTTTAACAAAGAAGAGGAAAGTAACACAGAATATATCTGGACATTTGTTTAATTTCATTCATTCAATATAATTTAAGAGGGAGCATATCAAAATATGTATTGAAAATATCAAAACTGCCATTACTTGAACATAAAAACTGATATTATACATAATGTCAAAATCAAGTTCAAGCATGTGTCTTAAATGGACATTTTAAATCCAAATTTTGAATTTTAAAAACTGAGGGAACTGCATGCCGACAGGCAAACCTTTGGATATCCAAGAGTTACACTGTAACAGAATATTCAACACAAGGATTGGACTGTCTATCATTGTGCCTCTAGCTGGTACAAAAATTAGATAATAAAAATTGTCTACCTCTTTAGCAAAGAATAACCTTTGAGGTGGCATAAACTTTCAATCAAACTGAGCAGCACATGATCTCTGCAATTAATACTATTGAGCAAATCATTGAGCACAATTGATAAAAACAGTTGTTGTTCTCAAAAACCAATAAAATAGAATATTTCTATTACAAAACATTTTGTCATTGCTTTCTAATCTTTATATATCTCTACTATTTACAAAAATAAAAGTGTATAAAATTCATTATCACAGCATTGCAGTGGGATATTTAACAAAATCAACAAATAAAAAAAAAAATGCTCTTGAAAAAAATTGAACTTTTCAAACTGACAAATATTTTGAGAAGGTGCACATATTCAACAGAAACTAGCCATAGTGATCAAAATATTGATCAAATTTCAAACAAAATGTCTTTTGTTAAACTTTTTTTCTTTCAGATTGTTGTTGTTGTTACTTAGCATTACTTTCTAAAGGATTTCTTTGGTTCTTGGATACTAGTGGATCAGCCTTAGTTATGAATGATGGTCTTCAAATCAGAATGGCTATACCTGTAATGGATTCTTATAATTTAAAAAAATGTCAAAAACATCTGACATTACAGGCTGAAGTAAATTCAAATGGTTAAGAACATTGTAATGTTTAGGTTGATATGAAAATAATTAAAGTCATGGCAATTGTTTAAATAAGAAAATACATAATGTACTTAGGGCACAGAGACGTAATAAAGAATCAAAAGACAAAGGATAGAAAAATATAGCACATTGGAAGTCACACACAACACCAATCTATTGGCTTTTTCTATGTATTCTTCTGTTCCATAATTATAGCCCTTTTCAGGTGGATATTTGGTTATCCCTGCAAAAGCACACAAATATGGAAAGAGACAGCAGCAAAAATGTTTTTAAATGACGCAATATGGCTGCCAATCATACAATAAAGTTTGCCATACATTATCAAACATTGTAAAGGAAAGGAGGAGGGGTTTATGGGGGCATAGTCTGAGGGTGACGGCATACAGCATACAGCACACAACAACCCAAAATTGGACATCCAAAGGCAAGAGCATGAAATGTAAGCCTAAAGAAAAATGGAAAGAACTCATAAAACGGGAGCTGAGCTGAAGAAAATTCTCCTGAGAAACAGTCATGAGGATTACTTAAGAAAGCAAAACAATGAAGAATTTTTTTTATTGTTGCCTCAGGTGTTAGATGTGGCACAAACAACTCTGACTGACAAACGGATTGACTTTGAAACAATTGATATATCTGGATTTGTAGAGGTTGTATCTTCAAAATGAAAAAAATAAGACACCTGAACAGAGCATTGCACTGGACATCTCAAAAACAAAGATGGGGAAAGGCCTTCAGGAAAGAAATAACAGACAAGAAACGGGAGGGTTATGGAATGAGGTTCAAAGGTGAAACAATTTGTTCATGTCCCCAGTGACTCCAGAGAGATATTACTTTGAGAGATGGATGGGTGGATTATCCATACAACAAGTCCTATTGAAAGGCATATCTACAAGGCAAAGTGTAAATTTACATGTCAACAATGTACACCATAAAATTGCTTTATTCAAAATATTGTATTACACATAAAAAAAACACCCAACTCTTAAATATTCAACAAGTAGAAATTTTCGATATAAAATGTCATTTTGCTCTTTGAGAACAGCCTCTCTTCTTCTAAATTATAGTGTATAAGGAAGAGAAGGACTGCCATTCATTTTTTTATTTCTTTTTTTTTTCAACTCTTCAGAAATTGTATGTGTGGTATGTATGCCTAAGACAAAATGGAAAATCATTTCAAAACTGGGATGAAGTTGTTTTTAAATCTGATATTCAGTTTCAATGCTGAAACAACTGTTTTTCTTTTTCACACTTTATCCTGTGTTGTTTTTGAGCTATAAAAAGGTTTTCTAAGACAAGGTGAAAAAGAGTGTGTGAGGAAATAGCTTCTATGATCATCAATTTGATTCTTCATTAATAAAGCTTTATATCATGAATAAAACAAAATTCCAGAATCAGTATGGAGCAATATTGAAGAGGGAATGTAAACTGATTATTAAACAGATCTTTATTCTTACTTTCCAACCTTGTTGGACCCCTAGCTACAAATTAATTATGCAAACAGACAAACCCTTTGATAGAAGCGCATAAATTCATGATACATGAATACATTTGTATAATGAACAAGCTTGCATTTAAGAATGCTGAGTAACACATTTAAGGTAGAGAAATAATAAGGTGAATAAACATTGTTAATTGTATAAAAGAGCAATAGAAATTAAATCTCCTAAACCTATTAACAAGAATGTAGTAGAAAAGAATAATGCTTGATTAATTCAAAAGTCCTTGTTTTAGAAATGGATTTAAAAACATTGAGCTTCCATTCGTTTCAATTAGGAAAGAGCCATAATGGTGCTCAATGGTGCACGGTGGAAAATCTTCAAAATCATAGTTATTGCATGCAAATCAGACTGAGTTGAGTGCAATGACTTCAGGTGGGCCGTGATTGACATCCTCTTTGACAACTATTGCTCTGAACCATTATTTAATACCATTGGTATCACTACTTTATCCCAGTGTACTGTGCGTTGAGATGCCTGACAGGTCGCTCCACCTCGTCTCTTGTTATTTCAAAGTTTCCTACGTTATCTTCTGGAGTTATTACCAGATTTTTATATGAGTCTAATTGTTATCACCTATTCTATGATCTGGGATAAATTGTGAAATTCTATGTGTATTTTTCTTATAAATCGCAATTTTGCATCAATGAATGGATTCAATTTCCTTTTACTTCCTTTATTATTAAATTGTATTCACTGTGGCATTGCATTGCTCAATAACAATAAGAGCAAGGACTTTATTCACTACACCACCACTGCCCTGCGGCATATTGGTAAGTCACAGCCTTTTACACTCGACGTGACTGAATTGTTTGAGAACACTGAGACAAGGAAAAGAAGGAAAACACGACGGGACAAACGGGGAGGGCAAAGAAAACATAACAAACTAATTCATACCGTCATCAACATATTTCATAGACAAACATGTGCTGCAGATTGCTCTGGAAGAGCCAATACAATAATTACAGTGTGCAAAGCACGGAAAACATGTTAACAACAGAAACAAGTAAACATAGACAACTTTATACATATCAACAATGATTCTCGTATCACTGACCACTCAAATGGAAATCCCATGCACCATACTTTCAATTGATATTTAGGTTCCAACCCCATTGCACTACTGAATTGTGGTCTAATCAACGCAAGATCAGTAAATAAAAAAGAATCCTTCATTCAGAACATAATCGTGGAAAATAAATCTTCATTGTCACCGAAACCTGGCTAAAAAAAAACGACAACTGTAGTCAACTTGTGCCGTCTGGTTATGACTATTTCCCTCACCCTCACAGAACCGGTCAACGTGGAGGTCGCATTGTTGTCATCTACAGGAAAACCTACCCACCAATCAGCTTTTGCTTCCTGTGAATGCCTGGAATTACGACTTGACATCAAAGGCAAAATACCACAGTGCATAGCTGTAGTCTATAACCCATCTAAGAAGAATGGCTGAACTCACTCTCAATGTTTTAGAGAGAGAGATTGAAACTTTTCTTCTAGATTTTACAACAAAAAACGAACATTTAATTTTCGGCGATTTTAACATTCACATGGATAGTGAGGACGATACACACTGCACTAAATTAAGTAAGCTGCTTGATTCTCACAATCTCAAACAATTCGTACAAAAAGAAACGCATGAAAAAGGACATATTCTTGATCTAGTCATCTCGAGACAAGAACAGCATTGCATTCTGGACATCAAAGTTGAAGACAGTACAATTTCAGACCACAGAATTGTCTCCACAAAATTGAATGTCACCGCGCCAAAAACAGAAAGGAAAACGATATCTTACAGGGAAACAAGATCACTTGATTTTGAACTATTTAAAGACAAAATTAACAATTCAGAGTTACTGTCAAAACTACAGGACGCAAATGATATTTTGGAAATGGTCAACATTTATAACAACATTCTAGGTAACACCCTAAATGATATTTGCCCTATTACAACAAAACCTATTGTGATAAGACCTAACACTAAATGGTATACTGAAGAAATTTGTCAACTAAAGCATCAACTTCATTTGGCTGAAGACACCTGGTGTTGTTAGAAACTTGAAGTCCACAAACAAATTTACAAACAACTTCGAAACAAGCGCAACCATCTCATTACCAAGACTAAATCAAGCTACCTAAAAAGTGAAATCTATGTTGTTAAACATAAGCAGCAGGAACTGTTTAAGATGATCAGTGAACTGAACAAAGGCCCAAAACAGAAAACATTTCCATCTCACAAGGACCCTCTCATGCTAGCAAACTGTTTTGGAGATTATTTTCAAAACCAGATTAAGAATCCACGAACACAACTCGACCAACCAAACATTCTAGCTATGGACGATACACCGAACCAGGCTGGTATTATTTTTGATGAGTTTGAGCCTGCCACTGATGAAGAAATCAACGACGCATTGAGGAAGTGTTCTAGAAAGACATGCCAT
>JAOYNN010284612.1:0-10225 GCA_025770095.1 Goniobranchus kuniei
TAAAAGTAAAGTTAGTCCCGTATCCATGACTGAGTGTAGGGGAATTAGGGGTAGAGCCCTGATTATACTAGGCATACGGCATAATGTGATAGTTTGCCATTGCTTTCCTCGCCGACTTTACTTTCGCCAAGTTCTAGAAAGACTAGCTACCCATCTATACTAATGGGTGAACAGAGGGCACCGAAAAAAATCCACTGCCCGGCTGGGTTCGAACTCGGGCCACCTCTCATGACAGTCAGCCGCTCGACCAACTGAGCTACCGGGCCACGCATTAAAAATACTGCTTAAACTATTAAAGATAAAGATTTCATTTTTATAGCACTTTCCACCTTCTAAGAACTACAGTCTCAAAGCGCTTTACAATACGTTATCCCCTAGCAAGCATATCCTCTCATTGGGGAGTAGGCCTTTACGGTAAAGTAAAGCACTTCAGCGCAACAGTACCAGTTTATTGCTAGGAGGTCATTTGACGCCTGGGTCGATTGAAGCAGTCAAGAGTAAATTTTCTTGCTTAAGGACAAAACCACAAGTCGTGGCTGGCTGAAATGGAACCCAGAACCACCCGATCCCCAAAACTACGACTTAATCATCGAGCCATATATACCTAGCTCCGTTCTTCATTCTTCGTTCATTTTAGTTACATGACAACCGAACTATCTATAAGCTGTTATTTTTCTATTTTGTTCTGGTAAACTTTTCAGATTTTTTTTCCTCTCTCAATGCTCTATTCCTTTTGTCTTGCCTTGACCACGCCTTGGAGACTGGTCCGATGACCTAGTGGCAGAGCGTCCGCCTCTGAACCGGGAGGTCTTGGGTTCGATCCCCGGCCCAGTCATACCTAACATTTTAAAATTGGCAAGTTAGTAACTGTCTCGTTTGGCGCTCAGTACTATGAGAACAGCTCTAAGACTTGTCGTCCCGGTGCCAGTATACTGCGAATGGGTGAGTCATTCGAGTTGTGCTGTATCTCATGACTCAAACGTGGCAGCACGTCTTCTTCTTCTTTAGGTACCGTGTCTGAAACAGACATTGGCGATCATGTTCCTCCACTCATACCTGTCCTCAGCTAACCTTATAAGGCCGTTGTTGCTACGTTTCTGTATTGCCCATGAATTAAGACTTTCAATAAAAGTTATTCTCTGTCTTCCTCTACTGCGTTTGCCTTCGATCGTTCCTGATATGGCTAGATATTCTAAACCTCTGTAGCTGCAAAGTGTCCTAAAACTTGTATTTGCCTCCGTCTAAGGGTTTTGACTAAATATCTTCTACGGTTAGCGTCCTTCAGTACTGATTCATTAAATCTTTTGGCAGTCCATGATATCGTCATCATTCGTCTGATACACCACATCTCTATTTGCTTCTAGCATATTTTCAGTTTCTTTGTTTAATGTCCAACATTCGCATCCATGTAGTAGGACTGACCATACAAATGTTTTCATTACCCTTATTTTGGTGTTCATTCTTATGTTTCTGTTTGTCACTATTGATTTCATTTTTTGGAATGTTTCTTTGGCCATGGTTATTCTTTTAAATGTGTGAAATTTTTATTTCACCTATGCATTTACCATCTGACGTTATTAGGTAACCAAGATATTTGAATTTTGAATCTTGTTTAAATCGTTGTCCTTTACTAACTAGATTGGATTTGGGATTCATGGTTTTGGTTTTTCTTAAACGACTATGCATTCGGCTTTTTTCACAGTTAGGAACAGGCTCAATTTTTCACTCTCTAGCACAGCAGTATCCAAAAGTGTTTGAAGCTGAGCTTCAGAAACAGCATTTAAAACGGTATTATCTGCATATCTCAGATTATCATGATTTTCACCATTTACCTTTAGTCCTGGAATATTCTCTAGATTCCTTTTCACTATATAGGTTAAAAGATCAGGAGACATTACACATCCTTTTCGTATTCCTTTTTTAAATATATTTGAATTAACTAGGTTCTCCTTCCATGCTCACAGTTGTAGTTTGGTCCCAGTACAGATTAGGAATAACTCTCAAATGTTTACCATCGATGTCTAGTTCTTGCAACATCTGAAACAATTCTTCATGTCTGACTTTGTCGAAAGCCTTTGAATAATCAATAAAGCATCGATGGAGATCTGCTTGCCTTTCTATACTTCTTCCAATAAGCATTGACAAATTGAATATTGCATTTCTAATTCATTTATCAGGCAGAAAGCCAAAGCTGTTTTGTGGATATTTCTGGTCTTAGACTCTTTCGTATACTATGCATCAAAATTCTCAAAAGAATTTTGGTGCAGTGGCTAATTAAACTGATTGTTCTATGAAGCTGATATTCTGTTGCTGCCGGTGGTTTCAGTAGGACTATGAAAATAGAGTTGCAAGGTCTCCTGGGATTGTACTACTATTATAGACTGCATTTAAGAGCTTTCCTGTTTAATATATACCTACAACCTTTTCAGAATTAATGATTTCTATCGGTATGTTATCTTGTCCAGTGGTTTTACCATTTTTTATTTTACCTATTGCTGCCTTCATCCCTTCTTTTAGGATAGTTGGACCCTGTAAATTTTTGTTTATTTCAGTTTTGCATAGCTGTTGTCTATGAAAAGATCTTCAACATACTCTGATCATCTATTTAATACTTCCTCTTTTTCCATTAACATTGTTCCATCTTTTCACTTAATGCAGCCAGGGTTGCTGCCTTTGATTTTCTTACCACTCACCTCATTTATCTTACAGTGCATTACTTTACTATCTATCTTTTGGTTTTGCTCTGTCTCCTGTCATTGTTGATTTATCAATTCTTCTTTTGCCTCATTACATTTTTTTTTCTTTTTGTTTAAATCTTTGTATTTTATCTTCTTCATTTTTTGACTTACGTCTTCCTTCCATCAGCTGTAGTATGTCTTTGTTCATCCATTTCTTATGCTCTTTTACCTCATTTTTAGGAATAAGTTTCTGTATGACTTTATTAAGAGACTTTTTTTCATTTCTAACCAAAGGTCTTCTGCTTCTGAGATTTTGCTTAGGGGCTTCAAATTTGTTTTGCACAGCTACAGTAATTTTGTCTCTTAACTTTTCATCAGTTTTTAGTAGATCCATTTGAAATGTTGGGCTGCTCTTTGACTTTTTAATTTTCTTAAGTTTTATCGCAAATTTACTCATGCCTGGAATATGGTCTGAATCACAGTCAGCTCCCGGCAATGACTTGGATGTTTTAATGGCATTTAGGAACCGTTTCTGTATGGGAATGTAGTCTATCATGTTTCTGGTTTAGTCATCGGGGCTCTTCCATGTCCACTGTCGTCTGGGGTGGTTTTGATACCAAGTGCTTGTGATAGCGAATTCATTTGCTTGGCACCATTCAATAAGCTTACTCCCACGTTCATGCGTTGTCTCTATTCCACATGGCCCAACAACGTCGTGTACCCTTTCATCTCCTACTTTGGCATTGAAGTCCCGGATTATTCTCTTGATGTCTTGTAATTTCGGATAACTTTTTGCTTTTTCTATTTCTTCATACAACTTTTCTATTTCTTCAACTTCATTTGCTGATGTTGGTGCATACACTTGAATAATACCTAGAAAGAATGGTTTGCTTAATCGTTTAGCTACAATTATTCTGTCTGAAATTGGTCACCAGTTTTTCAGACATTTTGCCGTTGCTTCATCAAATAATATCCCAACACCATCTCTTTCATGTTTATCTCCTCCTGAATATAATAGATAAGGGTTTTGTTTCCTACTTCGATAGAACCTGCCCCTTTGCATTTTACTTCAGCAAGTCCCAGGAATTTATCATAAGCGATTTTAACGCCCGTAACCGGCATTGGACCATACGGAATTTCGATAGAACCTGCCCTTTTTCACTTTACTTCAGCAAGTCCCAGGAATTCATCATAGGCGATTTTAACGCAAAGTCGGCATTAAATCTCAAGAAGAAAACTCAATCAGCATTGGACCGTACGGAACAGGAGATAGAAATGAGAGAGTGGAAAGACTCATAGAGTTCGAAGAAGAACACAGGCTCATGATAACAAATACTTTTTAAAAAAATCAAACAAACCCCAAACAGATACTGGACATGGGAGTCACCAGAGGGCTAAACGCACAGCCAGTTTGATTTTGAGTTATGCAATCAAAGAGGAATTGTAAAAAACTGTGAAGTCTTAACAAAAGTAGACAAAGGCAACAACCATCGAACGTGGAGAACAACCCTAAAGATCAATAAAAGGCTGGCATGATTGAAAAATATAGATAAACAAAAACCTTTCAAAATCAACACACAGAGAATGAGAAATATGAAAGAAACCTATGAAATAAACTATACAAACCGATTTGAAACAATACAAGAGGAATTGACAGCGAAGGTCTACATGGAAATTATGAAGGACGAGGCCAACAAAAATAGCCCATTCAAAAGCAAGAGCACCAGAACAAATGACACAAGAAGACCAAAAAAATCAAAGATCTAGATGACAAAAGAAAAAGTATGAGGAAGAAAGAGGACAAGACGGACAAGGAAAAGGTGGAATACAAAGAACTTAAGAGGTCGATTAAAAAGATGCACAGACAAAGGGCAAGACGAAGACAAGAAACCAAATAGAGAATATATTAAGGGATAATAAAGGAGCAAAACACATATCTAAAAGCGGGCCAAAAAAGAAAATATGTGAAAGGAAAAATGAGAGCAATGAAATAAGAACACACAGAGGGTAAATTCTCAAAATATGCTCCAACTTCTACAAAAATCTTTACGAATCATCAAGTAAAGATATACCTTCACCAGAACATAACATCAACTCAGATATATCAGAAGTACAACCATTCATGACCTCAGAAATAAGGAACACTCTGAAAGAAATGATAAACAACAAATCTCCTGGTTATGACGATCTGAGCAGCGATATTATGATTCAAGGAGGAGAGAGGAGAGGAATCAATCAAACAAATAACAAACATCTTCAATAATATATTACAAACCAGAAAGGTCCCCGCTGAATGAAATAAAGCAAAAATGATTATATTGCTTAAGAAGGGAGACATGAAAGATATAAAAAACTACAGACGCATCAGCCTACTATCCGACATGTATAAACTCTTCACAAGAACACTCCAAAAACGAATAGAAAGAATCTTGGACTCAAATCAACCAAGGAAACAAGCAGAATTTAGAAAATCTTATTCAACTACTGACCATCTACATACAGTCAATCAAATAATCGAAAAATGCAACGAATTCAATCTACCATTATGCATATGCTATTTTGACTATGAAAAGGCATTCGATTCGGTGGAACATAAAGCCGTATAAAAAGCATTAAAAAGTAATAGGAGTAAATGAAACATACGTCAATATCATTGAGGTACTGTACAATGGAGCTACAGCTAAAATACATATAGACAACCTGATTTAAGATGAAATACCTATAAAAAGAGGAGTAAGACAGGGTGACCCAATATCACCGAAACTGTTCACAGCTACAATCCATGAAGTCTGTAAACATATTAACCTTGATAGTAAAGGAATCAGCATAGATGGAGAAAAACTGACGGATCTAAGATTTACAGACGATGTAGCTTTGTTTACACAAGGAGCCAAAGACATGGAACACCAACTGCGCTTAGTCAGTGAAGAAAGTTCAAAAATTGGTCTGAAAATACACAGAGGAAAAAACATTCTGACGAATAAAGACTCGGCTGATCTAATTCACACAGACGATACAGAGATTGAAAAAGTGAAGGATTACAAGTATTTGTGACAAACAATAAAAATGGAGGAAAAAACCCCCAAAAAGAAAAATCAATACGAGAATAAAAGTAGGCTGCATGCATTTGGAAAATACAGGGAAATCTTTATGGAACAACAGCTTCCAATAAATTTCAAATGAAAAGTATCTGAGCAATGCGTTTTACCAGCCATAACCTACTAATGTCAAACATGGTCTCTAAAAGAGTCATGACAAACAAGCTCAAGACAACGCAAAGTGTGATGGAAATGAAAATGTTAAACATTAGAATAAAAGACCAAGTACAAAACGCAGAAATTAGAAAGAAAACCAAATTATCATACGTTGTAGAAAGAGTCACAAAATTAAAATGGAAGTGGGCGGGGCACGTTGTGCGGTTGAAGGACAATAGATGGACTATAAGAAGAACATTGTGGCAGCCAAGAGCAGGAAAAAGATCAACAGGAAGACCAAGAAAACGCTGGAGAGATGACATTCAGGAATCTGCTGGACCGACATGGCCAAGAAAAGCAGAATATCGGGCAGAATGGAGAAGACTGACGGAAGGCAGTGGAAGGACACAGCCCAGTAAGTAACAGGTATAGGTAAGTCCCAGGATGTTAAGTTTCATTCTACCCATTTCCTGATCAACATTATCTATTTTTTTTTCCTTTTTGGTATAATGTTCTTACTTCCATATAACTATTTTTGATAGGTTTTTGGTGCGAGCAGATGCAGGATGACGACCTGGAGCCACCTGCTGCACATGGCTGTCCCTGGCGATCGAGGGATTTGGATCTAATGCACAAATCCGCTTCACATTGTTAACTGAAAACATTTCTATGATGTGCTTGGGAACTTACAGCAGTGCTCTCCCCTTGCCTACTTCCAGGTTGTGTACGGAGTCTCCGCTAGCCTTTGTTTTACAACTAACCCACAAGGCAGTGGGTTGTCTGTGGGTGGCCGTTGCCCTGATAAGGATCATCCGCCCATTGCAGGTCTTAGTTTTAGTCCTACTGGGTTCCACTACCCTCCTCATCAAGGTATATTCTCGAGGTTACCGGTTTAGTCACCGATTGTCCGACGGATGCAGTTTAACGTCATACCCAGGACCCTGACTTACATGTATTAATTGATGATATTAATTAGGATGTAGATTAATTACTAAAAGATATTTGAAAAAGGACATGTGACCAAATTCATAATTCATAAACGTTTATGTGCAACGGGCAGGATAGAATTTTTTTTTATATTTTGTGTTACATTTTACAGTCAAAGGGCGACCAGAACGTGTGGAGAATGAATTATGCTTAAATAAAGGATTGGTCTGGTCTCTTAGGATGGATAAGATTTTCCTTTGACGATTTGTATTATAAAGGGAATCGAAATCACAGAGGATTGGGGGAGTGTGGGATGTTCTTGAAATAATAATTTTGTATGTTTTCTTTATGATTTGATTTATTCTCTGTGTGTTTTTAATTCGTACTTTACCGCTCCGGCAAATCAGTGCAAAAGAAATTAAACTTTCAAGAAACGATTCATAGAATAAACAAACTTTTAGAGCTGACTTGAAAATAGTTTATCTTACAAAAGAAGTACACTCTAGAAAGTTGTTTCTTGTAAACAATATCAGAGTGGACTTTCCAATTTAATTCTGAATCGATGGTTATTCCAAGATGTTTGTAAGATTCCACTCTTTTAACTTCTTCGTTGTTAATGAAAAGTGTGAATAAATCTGACTTCTTTGTCCTAAAACCAGGAATGAGCTCTTTTGTTTTATCAGCATTCAAAAGCAAGAAATTGAACAAACCAGTTAATATTATCTCTTTAATCATCCTCATTTTCGTCTTTTAATATTAGGCACTGAATAGTGGTGTCATCTGCTAACTTGATCATCTTGGTATGGGTAGTGGAGGAACTGAACTGGCAATCATTAGTATAAGCAGTGGAAAGGATGGGAGACAGGACTGTGCCTTGAGGGGCTCCAGTGTTAGTAGCCAGACAGCTTCACACTAAATTGGTGTGATTTGATAAGAGAGATGTGTAGGTCGCCTTGCAGACTGCGTTTTCGTTGTGCTCTCATGTTACTGTGATTATTTCTATTTTACACGGATTTTTACCGATTCTTGTAGTGGATTTTTAAATGTATTGGCATTTTATAATGTAGAGTTCATTTACAGTGTAAATTTGTATCCTTTCATATTTGTTTCCATTGGAAAATTGGACATTTTAAACGTAGACCTCAGTGTCTTAGCCCCTCTCCTACTCGGTTTTTTGCCATCCATCTTAGCTGAAACTCATCTCACCGCCCAACCAAGACGACAGTAACAACAAAACCTTTTTCGGTCATCACCGTACAGTCGAGGCAGAACTCGTAAACATAGACCTATTCAACTTAAAGTTGGGAACAGGCCTTGCAAAAATAAACAATGAACACCACCGCAGACCCCCACCCACAAGACGCTATATAAATATGTGTGAAACGGTCATGAAACGACCGGGTTCCAAGCCACAGAGCATACTCATTGATGCTAATAAAACGACTACTTGACGGAAATCGAAACCAATCCAAGAGCAGACGTTTCTGACAACACATTATCCTTTCATGATTAATTACAATCAAAGTTTCATACTTTAATGCGCCATCGTGTAGAAATAAAACTGAAGAGATTAAAGACATTATCATTGACAACAATTTAGACATTCTCTTCTTCATCGAAACGTGGCTAGCAACACAAGGTGACGAAACCATTATTGCCAGTTCGACACCTACAGATTTTGCTTTGCTGCTCATTTCCACGTCGTAATCGACGAGGTAGAGGCATTGCTGCTATTTACCGTTGGTCACTTCCGTCATACACGTAAAAGATCAACCCGTCCCTAATCTTACATCATTCGAAAGTATGCAACTCTCCCTTCAGACAGAAACTAAACTCATCAACTTCACTACACTTTATCGACCACCCTACTCTAAACAAAACAATTCGCCCAACTCGATCTCTATGGAAGAGTCAAGAAATTTACTTTCCGTCCCAAACACTCAAAATGGTATTTCGATTATACTGGGTGATTTCAACTTTCGTTTCGACTCTGACAAGCCTTCAGAGGGATACCTCACTACTACAACGCATGAAAGATGAATACAATATGAAACAAATCATCAAACTACCTACCGACCATCTTGGCCACACCCTCCACTGGTTAGTCACAGTAAAATTTGACAAAGTCATTAAAAAACTTAAAGTGGATGAACATTTGATCTCTGATCACCATTCAATATTTCTTGAGATCGAAGGTACCAAAATACCCAAGAAAACTGTTATCAGAACAAGAGACATAAAGAGAATAGATTTTAATGGCCTAAAACAAGACGTTCACTCGTACGTAACTTCAACACAAATTATCGATGCTGAGACATTCCACCTCGGCGTCAAGGGAATTTTTGATAAGCACGCACCCTTGAAAGAGAGAAAGAAAACTTTAGAAAATCAAATCCCTGGTTCGATTCCAAAGTAAAGGAGGCAAAAGGAAGAAAAGACAAACTGAAAGAAAGTGGAAAAAGGCATTAAACAAAGCTCACAAAGAATTGTATATTTTAGAATGAAGAACTATAAGAACATTGTCAAACAAGCTAAAAGAGAATATTATCACAAACCGTTGTTGTGAACAACGTAAAATCTGAAGAGACGACTCTTTTATGCGGAGTTCCTCAAGGGTCAGTGCTTGGTCACGTTGGTTTTGTCCTCTATACCTCTCCATTGTCATCAATAATCGAACAAATAGCCTTTCCTTTCATCTCTATGCTGATGAAACACAAATGTACAGCATGAACAAGACAAAAGACTTCAAGACCACAATAGACCAAATTGAAAGTTGTGTCTTGGAGATAAAGGAATGGATGGATGCTAACAAACTAAGAATGACTCAGAATAAAACAGAATGTTTGGCGGCAGGCGGTAGATACATTTTGAAATCAAACACAAGTAGAGAAATGGAAGCGGCTTCAAGTTATCCAAAACAGTCTAACTCGACTGACCTTGAAGAAGCCAAGGCACACACATGTTACCTCTATGCTGAAAGAGCTCCATTGGCTTCCTGTTGAGAAGCGTATATTTCATAAAACATGCCCTATGGTTTACAAAGCATTAAACAAGTCTGCTCCGGGCTATTTGACTGAGCTGTTGGAGTGATATATACCACCTCACCCATTACGGCCATCAGCTGACAAAACAAATCTTAAAATCCCCAAAATTAAAACAAAAGCTGATGGCCGTTCTTTTCATCATTTTGGACCGACTGCCTGGAACAGTTTGCCAGTGGAGCTCAGAGAATGTGGTTCACTTGATATCTTTAAGAAAAACTTGAAAACGCATATCTCCCAACGCTGCTATGTTATACAGTTTCTTATACTAATTTGATGTTTTCTATTCGCTTCGATAATTGTGTACGTTTAAATTAGTGTGTGTTCTGTAAAGCGCATTGAGCCTATCCATGTGATGGGATAATGCGCTAAATGAAATGTTCAT
>JAOYNN010284723.1:0-10225 GCA_025770095.1 Goniobranchus kuniei
GTCAATGCAACTTTTATGATAAGAACTAAGGGACAGTGCCCATTCAAGCAAATTAGCAACCGAATGAACAAAAAGATTAATCATCACATAAAGATACCCATCTGTTGTTACTATTGGAATAAATTGGATTAAAATGTTCTTGATCACTTTTATGTGTATATTTTTAAACAATGAAGTAAGAATGTGAATGCAACTGTATGAGATGATCTTAAGTATGCTGAATGAAAAATATGTTAATGAAGGCCTGTAGATACATAAATAAACACACAAATGGAAGAACATGTAAAAGAGAAGCATGCATATAGGCACACACATGCTTTGCACAGCATCAATATCATCCACCCATTGGCTGATTATGCAGTCCAACAAGAGATAATGTGATTCCAAACCTGTTGCATGACACATGGTGGCACTACTTCGAGTTGAAAGTATCACAGGCAAAAGAAACTTGTACAACAATCCAGCTGCTGTGATTTCTCAGTCATTAGCTAACAGGCTGCATGCATTCTGGAGATTATGTTTAAGGCTTCTCAACCACATATTTTTCTGAAGCTTTATAGTACCTCAGAATAAACCATTCATGTTCAAAGAGTGAACTTGTATAATGTGATTTAATATAAATTAGTTTTTGGCCTCTAATGTAAAATTTTTCTCTACACAAAAAGGCCAGTTTGTGCATTACACTAACGCTGTGTAAGTGTACTTTGTATATCTCATTGAAAGGTTTGCGTCCTGTACCTGGTGTGTGGAAATCCTGGAATGAAGAGGGCTTAGAGGGCAGTCAGACAAACCGAGACAATGAAACTGCTAAAAAAATGCTTGAGGCGGCTGCTTTAAACAAAAAGGGTATGTAGTATCATTTATTTTCAGTGATTTTGTAATGAAGGAGGTATATTTGGATGATGCTTTGGTATGATGCAATCTGAGATTGTGATTAACTGTAAGATTCCAAAACTATATTCTAAGGAAGCAAATGACCATTACTTACCTTTCAATTTTTTTGTTTTATTTGTTGAATACTTCGATGAATGAAAACTCAGTATGTCTAGTATAAATTGAACATATTGGTACATTTTAAATAAAAATGTAAGATGCAAAATAACAAGAGAAAGATTAAAATATGATAAAACAGAGTTGAATTAAAAACTACTCTTATTTTATTACAATGACAATTCATGTATATTCAAAGCAGTTAAGCTGTGTGGCTTTTGTTCTTATGTGAAAAGCTTTGAAATTTTGCATACTTATGAATCATTATTAATATAATCAGACTGAAATCAAGTAGTGTCCTCAAGGCCTTAAAGACTCATGGCACTCATGCTTATATACTTATTAATCATTATTAATATAATCAGACTGCAATCAAGTAGTGTCCTCAAGGCCTTAAAGACTCATGGCACTCATGCTTACCTCTGTTTTCTTTGGTATTAAGAAAGAAGAATTATATCTATCACCCTCTTGATAAGGGTTGGGTGGGGGAATTCATGTAAAGCATCAATAGTGGGCTTGACATTGCCAGGATTGGCACCACATTTACCCTTCAATCCATTACAACACCAGTAAAGAGAGAAAGAACTATCGCTTAGACCAAAAGGGTCATGGATTTAACAACGAAAAGCATACATGGACAACAAGTCCTGCTGTGTTGGATTCGAGCATTTCAGCCTGTGCAGAGGACCTAGCTGTCTGTTGCCATATTGTATTCTCTAATAAGAGTACAGTACCCAGGCACAGGTCATTGGGTTCAAACATAATTATGTTTAAGACTCTCTACCACTTTCTCTATTCTCTCTGTGGGTCGGATAACAGTTTACTTGTTGATGGGTAACAACATGTCATAAATCCATGTGTCAGTATTTTACGTCATGAATTGTTTCCCACTCATTATAATAGTTTTGTCTAATTTTCAGTTGAATTGAATCTTGACATGGAATCATTTGCAAAAGTAATTGACAAATTAGGAACTGAAGCATCCATTACCCCACAAGGAGCCATGTCACGTGAAATAACAAAAACATCAAACAGAATTTCTCTACCTTCACGTGGAAAATCATACATCTCAAAAACAGAGGTAAATTCCTTATTTTTTGTTTTGAAAGGGTAATGCTTTGACTTTGAAGGTCATTTATACCATAATAATGTAACACAAAGCATTTTTCTTTTGTAAAATACATGTTGGTATCTAATTTTAATGTTAAATGATGCTCTCAGTATATCTGAAAGAAAGCCTTAGATGATTTCTAATGACTGTTTGAAAATGCAAAGTTCAAACTTTAAGCAATGTGACTCAACATAGTGATCAAAAGTTTTGAAGGTTTTTGGAGCATGTCCTGTGGATGAATAGAAACAGATTTCTATATAAGTTCTGTTTTGAGATGGACATCCCTGGCTTGAGGAAAAAGGGGAAGACCATTAGGCATGTGGAGGAGTACAAGTGAGGTCTAGAAAGATGAGGTAAAAAAGACCTGGCATAAAGTTAGCCAGTATGGACATGAGAGAGATGCATATAGCTCTTGTCACTTTTCGTTCCAAAAATAGTGTAATGAAGTATCGACTTACAAATACAAGAGAAAGTCAGTTACTCTGATGAAGATAAAGGAAATGGATTGTACCAATTTTCATGATAACAAATTTGAGAAGACATATTAATAAACTTGATCCACTCTCTTTCTTTTAATAGTCACATCAGATTGGTCCAGGACCAGATTATGAACGAGTCAAATTCAACACCTCTGGTAGAAGTCCTCTTATTGCACATTATTTGCATATGCGACAATTGAGAAGCTACAAACAGCCTGGGATGAAAGTTAGGCGCACTGAAATTATGAAACTACCATATCCTTTAAAACAGAAAAATTCACATTACAATTATCTCTGTTCATTCATGTTTTAATTTGACAATGCTAATTTATTTAGAACAAACCACTTGTGTTTAGAAGGTTGCCACTCTGTTTGGCAGTTAGAAGGATTTGAATAAAAGGAGAGGTCCCACTGAATGTTCTCATTTGCTCTCTTGAACCTACTAATCCTGACAAGACTATTTTTTGTGCATTCTTAATTGCTGCTGCAAAACAAAGATTATGGCAATTCAAGAATTTGTTTCTTTGTTCCAGTAAATTTGGCAGAGTTTGTGTAGAGAAAATCTGCCTTTTTACATAGTACTTGAAATCAACTTAGCTCATCCTTCATCATTGATTACAGTGGATGGAACTGTCCAATTCTACCTTGACTTTGTGATGGTAGGAAGTGATATTTTTTTAAATTACATCCAGGCAGCAATACATATATTTGACTGTAGAACCAGGCAGCAATACATATGTTTGACTGCAGAAGTGACTGCCTAAATGCACTCTGCCTTACTGTCTGTTGTTATCAATGGCCTGCAGTTCACTACTTTTTCACTATATTATACATATTGAAGAGCACAGGGAAAAGATAGAGGTTCACTTTTGTTCAGTTTAAGTGTATTCCACTCCCTATAAAAGGTGCAGTTTGCAGTTATAACTACTGCCTGCTGAGTTCAAGTGGTGGCTTAGCTAGTCTACCTGTTGTAGAAAAATTAGTCAACTATGGCATGGGAAGAGATGCTCATAGGTTGAGTACAAAAGGGGAGCACAAACAATTCTCCAAGAGTAAGCTTTAGGCTTCCATGAAAAAAAAAAATAAAAAGAAGAAAAAAGATACCTTAGGTTCAAGCCAAACCAGTGAAGTGACAGAGGAGAGGAGTGAGGTCTGGCATGTTCAGAAATGTATTGTCTAGTTTCTGTGCTGTTCATGTAAGTTTGATTGCCAGATTGCCTGTTATACATCTGGATAAATAGATATTGCATCTAGTGCTATGTCAATAAGCCCATTTCCGGCCTTGTGAAATGTTGTGACGTTAATGCTAGCTCTGTGTTCCTTTAATTTATTATCTATTCCAGTTTATAAGATGTGATGATGTCCTCCCCATTGTAAACGTGTAAGCATTAGTTATAACACCCTAGGGTATTCCTCTTTACTTTCTCTGGTTCTTCTGTTTGATTTGAAAAAAAAAGAATTTGAATTCATTATTGATGAAAGTTATATCCATGATTTCAACTTTTCTATCTGGATCCTTAACTGGTATTACTCCAGAGGGTCCAACCTATCAGCAATTTATTTCCAGCACAATGAACAAGGCAGAATCCCTAGAAAGAGAGTACACCAGGTACTTGCTGAAAAGCTATTTCATTTACATGAGTGGATCTATTAATGTTGGGGGGCTGTGAATGTATTTTGATAATAAAGCCACAAAAATCAGTCCCTATGTAGTCAATGACTCCTGTAAAAGTGGTATTATTTACAGAAATTGCGATTTCACTTCAACTATAGAGTATTGCAACTTCATTTACCATTATATCAGGACACTACCAATAATTGATGACTCTTGTATAGTGTTGTAACATAACACAAATGATTGTGTTTTAATTATGTTTATAATTGTGCATTCTAAAGTCAAACAAAAGCAAAATGTCAGAATTGGACAATTTTGCCATACTTTCTTTTTCCTTTTGTTTTTGTTTTTGTTGACATATTTGAAGTATACTCTTTTATTTCAAGTAGACAAATTTTGTTTTCTTGTTTTGCTTGAATAAGCTAATTTTTTCTTTATTTTGCTATATAAAACCTTTGCCCTGCCTGGATCAACTAGTATTAATAGACCCCTGAATTGCCTGCTTGTGTCAGTGCCTCTTGAAATCACCATGACAAGTGTTTAAGTGCAGCAATAGACACTGCTGAAACATCCCTAGGGCATATGGGATGTAATTCACTATTTTAAGGGCTCTCTCTTGCCTTCTTTGTCTGAAGGCAAAATATTTAAGTGTGAAGTCAGCCACATCTTTCAGTTAATGACCCATCATGGCCCAATTGCCAGAGCTCCTAATTCATTTCAAGACACAAAATTACATGTAAGCAACAATAATGCTGATTTGGAAGGCTGTTGAGGAGGAATAGGATTTTGAGGGTGGTGGAAATGAAAGGAAACAGTGAAAATGGCAGGGAAAGTGTGGATAAGGATGTTTATCCTAACATTATATCCAGAGGCAAGAGGTGTATTGGAAGGGCTGTATATGGTATTGAAAGTTCTGTTATAGATGAAAATGGACCCCAACACCTTAATTGCATCTAGTTTTAAGCATAATAGAAATTTAACCAGTTAGTTTCCTTACATTAAGGACCAATTCCAAACATATCGTTTGAAAACTGAATTTTAAAAATCAACCTTCTAATGAATGTCAGGTAACAGTCACATATATTGAAGTTAGGCCTTTTTTTATGCATAGGTGAAAAGGGATTTATTCAACTGTTTCAGGAGGCAAAGGGTTGAACAGAAATAATATTTAGCTGCATATAAGATCGAAAACACAGCAGTTACTCTTCAAAAATGTAAACGTTTTTTTTCAGAATTTGTGATCAAACTTCAAATGAGATCATGGAGTTGGAACGACGAAAGAGGGATTCTAATAGAGAAATAAATAACCTTAAGAAAGCATTGAGTGATGCAAAGAGTGTGCAGGAGAGACGGACGTTGATGGAAAAAATATCAGAGTATAAGGTAGGCCTATCACATTCTTTTTCTTACTTTATTTATTGAAAGAAAGAATGATATACTGATACAATAGTTACCGTCTAATAACCCACCTCCTTATAACCTGCTTCGCCTAATAATCTGCTGTTTTCATGAAAAATAATTTTTATCTATTTAAAACACTAATAACCTGCATCCCAGACTACATCTTTGTCTAATAACCCAGTAGTTTTCAATGAGCAGGTAAAAAGACAATAAAAATATAAACGATTTCACAAGGAATAGAGCACATCTAGACAAGACATTGGCATCTCTCTGTTCCCAGAAACAAATGCGGCTCACAAATGCAATAAAAATAATTGCTCTACCCTAATCACCATCACACTTTAGCCCTCTGGTCAACCACATCAAAGCACAAGCGCTGGTACAGGGCGAAAGCTGACAGTGCTCTAGTAAGGTGGTCATTGAGCGATGCTCAACAAATGTGGGAGGGACAAAGGGAGACATTTGTCCTCATGCTTTGTGTTACATGTATGATTTTTGAGAAGGCCTGCTATAGAATAAAAGCCACCAATCGTTTGCAGTGCAGCCACAGACTAGAAATGGTGCAGCCAATCATCATTACGTTTGACACCAGCCAATCAACACAATGGGTGTTCAGGGATTAAACCAAAACTTTACCTACAGCTTATTGTGCAGGCATTCAGCAATGTATCACCATCACTTCCATAAAAGAAATTCGCCTTGAGACTGCACATCAAAAATCCAGAAAAATGCCCTGATCAAGAAAAGACTTGGACAAGAGAAAGAAATGATAAATCCTTGATGTGATTATGAAGGAAGTGGAAAAGTCAGTTTCACAGAGATTAAAACAAAAACAACCTAACTTGAAACGGGGCTACGTCAGTTTCTTCTGCATTAAGGGACAAAATGGACATCTTGTAAGTGCATGTTCTTGTTACCTCCCTTGCATGTACGATGTACTCATATACGTCTAATAACCCACTCTGGATCAACAACCCGCTTCTTTGTCACCTGAGGGCCAGGTATAAAGGTGGAGACTACTGTCACCAAAGGGACTGTCTCTGGAAGAAAGAGACATAAAGATAAAGACAATGTCTCCCACCCTTTCTCACCCGAAAAAAAAAAGAAGAAAAATTTAATAAAATAAAGCAAACCACTGCAAACTGACTATTTTAATGCCCTCTGTGATGTATCTGTATTTGTAAACAATTTAAGTTCTAATTGCAGGCATTAATAATTACACCACCACATTTGACAATTATCAAAATCTCTTGTATGCAGTCACATTGCCACACATACTGCATTCAAAAATGGTAAGGTTCTAACACACAAAATGCATGCAGAAAAATGCCAGGCCAATACTTATCAAGAGTGATTTCCTATCCATTGAAATGCACTTTCACTTTTGCCTGAATTTTTGAGGCCTTAAGTGGTATACTCAAAACCTTTTTTTTAAGGTTTGCACCTCTTTTTAAACAGTTTACGTTAGTTCTGTTGTGGATTTGGATCAAAGTGATATCACTAATTATGAATCAGATTTTTTTTGGTAATGGAGTGAAGTGATTGATGAATCATGGTCCAGAAGCTATGATGGCGCTCCTCTAGATGTACTAGACCCAAAAGGTGGTAGGAAATGCTTGAGCCCATAAGTCTAGATCTAGATGTACATCAAAGGAAATAGGGTCGTGGTCAAAAATGATTTTGACTGGGGAATGTTTGATCCCATTTGCATATATACTTGTGCTTTCAGTAAGTATCTGTTCTGTACTCATTACATGAAATTGACTCATTGAATGGACTTTGCTTCATTGATGCCTTGTTAGTTGACACACTGATACCAAAGATCCTGAAGAGAATGGACAGCCACCTGCAGCTCTCTAATGGTAACATAGCAAGCACCCTCTGCTGTTCTCTATGAATGTCAACAATGCCTTCAAAACGATGTCCTTTCAGTGCCAATCAGGGGTAAAAGTAGGCAAGTCATAAAAAGCCTGAGATTCTGGAAAGTTGTTTTCAATAAGCCTGAATCTGAAAGTGAAAATGACCCCCCACCCTTCAATCGGATTCACATACAATCTCTAACACTCTCACTCACTCACTCATTAACATACAATCTCTCACCCTGGGAGTTCCACTGCGCTTCCCAGTGGCCTAGATTGCCTTAATATCCTGGGATTCTATTACCCAGTAACAACAGGGCCTCAGGATTATGTTTTTCAAAAGTCAGTAGGAAGAAAAAAGTCCGGAGAATGAGTTTGTCATGGGAAAAAAATCCAGAGGCTCCGGCCCCAGAACTTTTACCCCTGGTGCCATTTTAAGTTTCAGGAATAGGAAAAAGTCAAATGGTACTAGGTCAGGCTAGTATGGAGGATGATCAATAGTTTTCATGTTCCTTGAGGCCAGAAATTGCTGAACTGCTAATGTTGAATGTGCAGGGGCATCGTCGTGGTGTAAAAACCATTTTCCCTATGCTCAAAGCTATGGTCACTTTCTTCTAACATCTCTCAACGCCACAAAACAGTGTAAAAGTGGCGGTACACAGATTGGCCTTGAGGTACCTTCCACTGTGATAACTGCAGTTTTGTCTCGGGTCACGGCAGCAAATGCAAGTTTCAGAAACTGTGCCTATTGTCTCTAGAAATGAGTTGTCATTCTCGCTGATGTTCAAAACGTTTTTGCAAATGTTTTATCGTTTTCTGCTTTTGCTCAGCTGAGAGAAGCCAAGCTACAAACTTTGCTGAAGCCTTACTAATTCCCAGTGCTCGGTTAAAATGCAGCGACACCTTCCAACAGAAATCCAGGCAATGTTGGCAATGTCAACAACACTTTGACGGCAATCTTTGTGAACAACATCGCTAGCCAGTTGAACGTTTTCTGTTGTTGCTGCCTAACGATCGACAGAGCATGATTCAATTCGGCAAGATGTTCAGCCTACTTTGAACTTTGAAAACCACCCAAAACACTGTGACCTCCCAATGGTATTATCTCCTAAGGCCATCTGAGGCATTTCAAAAGTTTCAACGGGTTTCTCGTTGATTTTGTAACAGAACTTGATGCACACATGCTGGCCTTCTGGATTGTCCACCTTAAACAAGCCAAATGGTCAGTACAGGAGACTTAAAAAACTCACAAATTCTTGTATAAAATCAGCTTACAAAAAGTTTTCAAATTAAATGCATAAGGGACAAAGGGTCACCTTCTACTATTCTTCATGAAATCCGGAGTTATACGCGAAACTCATTCAAAATCAAGCGTTCACTAAAGGTGTTCTATCAGTGCGTCTGTGGTGGGAATAGTCCAGATACTTATTGCATGCACAAGTTTATATATCCAAATGCATCACAGTTATGTTTGAGCCGTCTTAAGTCTGTCTTGATTGTTTTGTAAAGTTACAGTGATCACGTCACGTGACCATTAAATGATGTTTATTGAATCATAATACCTTGAATTTAGTACTCTTGTTTTATTAAGTAGAGTAGTTACATATTATAGCCCCATATCCTCTCGGCTTATGTGTGATGAGATGACTCATATTATTGGGTTCTTCCTTTTCCTTGGTCTCCTTATCTTCTCCTCCTGCCCTGGACTTTTCTTTTCCATTGGGGAGGAGTGGGGTGGGGGGAGGAAGGTGTTTTGTGGCCTGTCGTTGGCCCAACCCTTATCTAGGCAGTTGCTTAGATACTTTCTTCATTAACTTTGACCAATCCTGGCCTTGCTGTGGTGAGTGTTCTCACTGCGTGAGAATTTGGCGAGATCTTTGGATCTCCTTTGAGAGTTTGACGTATCTTCCTGAGATCGGCTTTATAAGCTGTGGGCTCGGTGTTCTCGACTTCTTTACTGGTCCTTGTGGTCTGACGTCACCCTTCAGTTACAGAACTTTGTGTATCTGATTCATCCATTGGTTACCGGAAGGGAGACCGTTTCTTACGGATTGATTGTGAAGTGCCTCTGTTTTACCTGTCTTCATGGAAGGATACGAACCGTTTGTATTTCTAGAGGATCTGAGTGCGTGAATGAGTCGTCATTATCGTGGTTGAGAGTGGAGGTTGGGTTTAGGCTTATAGATAGTTCCCCATTCCCCCGGGTTGGTGGTTGTTTCTTTGAATAGAACGTGATCGCGGACTTTTCATGTATCCTGTGATCACGTTTAGCAGATTAGAATCTTGGTTCATTTAGCTTAACTTACTATGTTTATTTACCCTTATTTTTAATTGTAGCTTTGCTACTTTATTCATTCATAAATGGGATTATCCTGTGTCTTTGACTTTAAGTTGCTAAGTTAATCGTTTACTCAATAACAAGTTTGAACGACAGGTCATCCAACAGGATAAGTCTTTATCTTCTCGTTCTGTTTTCGTTGGTTATCTTCCTCTCTTTCTCTTGTTCTACCTTCTGTCGTAGAAGTAATCTGGATGCCTTGAATGCGTGTGTGCGTCTGAGTGTTTATCATTTCTCATAGTTCTTTAAGATTCACACAGTATTACTTTAGTTGGTTGTGCAACAAGGCACCTATAGCGTGTTCTCAACACAAAGAATGTATTTATCGTTATCTGGCACTACTTGCTTTTTAGGCACTCTAGTAGTAGTAGTAGTAGTAGTAGTAGTAGTAGTAGTAGTAGTAGTAGTAGTAGTAGTAGTAGTAGTAGTAGT
>JAOYNN010284834.1:0-10224 GCA_025770095.1 Goniobranchus kuniei
AAAGAACAAGTTACAACCCCATAATAATTAGTCTCAACATTGATTTTCACTATATCTGATAATAGCCTCAATATCTATTTCCACGGCATCGTGAAATTATTATTGTCCATAGAATATATTCATCCAAGAACTTTGGACATATTATGTGACTAAAATGAATCGTGCAAGTCAACTGAAATGGTGCGCAATTACTTTGGCCGCTTTGTTTGTTATGCCAAATTAATTAACACGCTTTGCTAATTGTAGATTAAAGAAAAAACAAAAACAAAATTATAAAAAACAATTTGTAACCATACATACCTGGCAACAGGAAGAGAAGTAGCAAACATGGTCGCACTGTCAACAAAGGCCAGGGACCGCAACACAGGTATTATCCACATACACATGGTAGACAAATTATGATGCTCTAGAATGGACATATTTGTGACAGCAAGGCTGTAAGGTCAGTGCGTTGGATTTGTAATCGTAGGAGTTAGAGGCCGGGCCAGACAGTGGCGCTGTTAAGTTGACATTTTCTCACCCCACTCAGGTGTAATTGAGTACCCGACCATACATAGAGCAGGAAGATTTTGTCAGTATGCTAGAGCAAGTGCACCTGTAAAATGGCTGCATATCTGTATACTCCAAATGAATTGAGAAGATATTTGGTTGGAAAAGTCCTGTAGGGGAACAGTTGTAATGTGCTTTGAGCACATTTAGTGTATTTAGCTCTATATAAAAGCTCACTTTTTTTTTTTACATTCAGTGGAGATATTAGGACTCCTGAAAGATGATCTCATATGTTTGCTTTCTTTTTAAAAACCAAATTACATCTGTACATAATTTTTTGAGGACAATATATATATATTTTGTTTGATTTTTTAAAATACTTTTCTTTTTTGTTTATAAATTTACCTATTCCTTTTAAAGTTATGTTATCTATGCCTTTTTTTGCAGATCAATGTCCAGGTCTAGAAAGTACAGGCAACACTTGTTTTCTTAACTCAGTGTTACAAAGTTGGGCTGCATGTCTTTCTTTGTACAAGTGGTTGAAATATTCTCTCAACTCTTGAGTTTAAGAGAGGCAGGGGAAGCAGCCGTCTTACAAAGAACTATTTTCAATGTCTTAAAGGTAGTATTTATCATGGTTATCATTACTTTCTCCTTCTGGGTAGTTTAAAGTCAAAAAGGTTATTATTATTATAGCAGTCCAAGAGAGTTTCTGGAAATTTTGTTCCTTGCAATAATGCCACCTATACCACGAATTTCTTCACCATCACAAGAAAAGTCCCAAGAAAGCTGAGATGGCCGACAGAGTGAGATTAGGACATGCATCTCATCAGAGTTGTCTGCATCCAAAATTTCAAACTTATATTATGCCTGCTTTTTAAAGAAATTTGTAAAGATCGAGGAAGATGAAATTTATTACTCACAGATAAGTAAGACTTTTAACCGATCAGAAGAAGAATTTGAAATGAGTGAAATTTTTCAGCAAGGCATGCGTGATTACATTACTTTAAGCCGCAAGTCTCAAATCATCCTCTTTCTTCTTTTAGTCACTTTATGCACCCTCTGCTTGGTGTCGTAATATATAATCTGTTCATTACATAATACCGCATAACCAACTGCTGTCATAAAGACAGCATTACTCAATGTCTTTATAAACTAAAGACCTTCGCTTCATCATTCTCTGAGCTGCCATGAGTGGGCATGTGAAGAGAGTCAGTTTGTGTCACTGAAATTTGTTTTCTTAATTTTAGAGAAATATGCTATACTGATGATGATTGAAATTTGGAGGTGCCCTGAGTAACAATTGAAGAAGAAAAAAAAATTGTTTCTCTACCAAATGACATCATATGGGGAGGAAACCTCTTAGCAGTGAACACAGAATTTTTGAATTTGTGAAAAGATTTTATTTTAAAAAAAAAAAGGGAACAAACTCTTTCATTCTTTGAATATTCTTTCCTTTCTTTTTTTTCTCTTTTTTTGTTGTCGTTTGTTTTGTTTTTGTTTTCTGTGGTATTTTGAGAGCAGATGAAAATAATCACTTCTTGCACACACACACAAAAAAAATTGTTTTTGCGTTTGATGGGCACACTTGCTAGATTGTTCACAAATCAAATTATACAGGGTGTCCATAAAGTCTCTGTACAATTTTAAATATTTGCTATACCGACAAATACAGAAATATTGTCACCAAATTTGTTGCGTATACTCATTAACTTTCCAAGTTTTTATTTTACTAGGTTTGTTTTTTTAATTTACCAAAATAACAGACAGTTTGTAGATTTTATGGAAAGTGCTCAAAATGGCCACTGCAGACAAAAAAGCAGTACGTTCAGTGGTTTATTCAAACAAAATCAGACACCCAGACTCAAAGAAACTTTAGGAATAGATATGGAAAAGATCCACCTTCTCGTTCATCAATTTTAGCCTACATTAAGTTTTTAGAGACTGGTTCAGTGTCAGACAAAAGAAGGAGCGAATTTCTGAAGACCATAACTTCCTCAGCTTTATTTGCTTTAGTAATGAGGCAACTTTTCATGTATCCATAAAAGTGAACAAGCACAACACCAGGATCTGGGGTTCAGAACAGCCCAACGTGTTCCGATAAATTCAGTGTGACAGTCCTAAACTAAATGTGTGGTGTGGAGTCCTGTGCACTCGAATCATTGGCCCTTTTTTCTTCGCTGAGAAAACAATAACTGCTGAAGGCTATCTTGATCTTCTGACTGAATATAATGTGGGCACCACAGTTAGAGGACTTACAGCCAACAGCATTGGGGACTGCGTGTCCTTGAGTTCCTAAATGAAACGTTTCCAGGACACTGGATCGGCAGGAAAGGGCCAATTTTGTGGCCACTTCAGACCCCAGACATCACTCCATTAGACTTTTTCTTTTGGGGCCATGTCAAAGACATTCATTGTGTATAAAACACAGGTACAGGACATCAACGAACTTTGGCACAGGATTACAGGCGCTCTTGCGACTATTGACGAAGCAATGATGTGGCGAACCTGGCAGGAACTTGATTTCCGTCTTGACTTACTTTTTGCATCAAATGGCTATCATGTACAAGTTTCATAAGATATTACGGCAAAATTTTTTGGTCGTTTTTGTCAATGCAGTTATAGTGTATAAAACTGTACTGATGTCTCTTTGTTTTGCAAAAGAAACTATATCTGTATCAGTTAATTTGTGATTGTCATGAATTTCCAAAATTGTACAGAGACTTTATGGACACCCTGTATAGTTCAGATCTTCATCGTCAAAGGGTCAAAATCTCATTTATATATCACACATTGTTATTTGTGAAAAATTTTCATTTTTTTAAAAAAAAATTTGTGGCTCATTTTTCTACTTCTATCAATTTCAGTTTTAAACAATAAAGAAGAGAAAGTGTCAGAGCCTTACAATGCCAATGAGGTTTTGCTTGCCTTGAGAGCAAGAGCATGGGTGATACATGGGAGGAACAGGTAAATTATGCTAAAACCCATGGGTCTCAATATTTCCCTAGTTAGCAGATTTCCACCACCGCCATTCCTCCGCCAAGGTCTGCTTCTGTGACAGTGCAAATTAGAAAATTTTCCAAACTTTCACATGTACTTTGATCAGCAGTATGATCGCCAATACGATGAATTATGCACGTGTGTGTGTGAGAGCCAGAATGTGTGTGTGTGTGTGTGAGGCGGGAGGAGGGATTCATATCAGGGTATTACAACATAATGGAAATGCCAGGGCATGGCCATTTGATACGACAATGGGGCATAATCAATAAAATAAGGTATAATGAGACACAAGTTACCTACCATATAATTATATTTTTAAAGGCTTGATTTTTAATGTAATGTGTTTTTTTTATGTGCATTCAAGATGTTAACAAAATTTACAAAACAGCTAAAAAGCAACAACCGTTTATTTTTCTGTTGTTATCTCCTGACATTCTCACGTGAAATCTGTGCTGCATATGAGGATAAAGATTAGTAAGTGCTGGCATTTGTTTGAAATAACCAAAGTGACAATGATAATGGTTGCCATGTATCATTATTGAAATAACTGTCACTCTCTATCTTTGTCTGCCATAAATTATTAGTTGTTTAGTATTGGCAACTTTTTTCCCAGCAGAATTTTTTTATTCTTACAAAAATCTTCCTTGGAAATTTTTTTCAAGGGTAAGACATTTTCGGCTGTGTAATCGCTGGACACCTGAACCCCTCAAATTGGTATGAAATGATCTTATTTTTTTTTTAGGAAAATGATGGTTGTTATTTCAGCATTTTAGCGTTAAATAGCATAAAGATAATAAAAAGTCTTCTGTCGCAATCATGGGGAAAGTTCCCCCTTTTAAAAATTCTGAGTTGAGACTCATGAAAACCATACATGCATGCATGAAATTAAAAGAATATAAAAATTGAACCTTGGTTTTGTAATTAGTTTGTTGAAATAGTTAATCAACTGCATAAAATGGAAGCTATCGGCAGTCTAATTAAAATAAGCTTCTCATTTTCTCCAGAGGTTCTCAACCTGTGAGTCGCAACCCCCGGTGGGTCGCCAGACCTATTTTTTGGGGGTCGCAAGATTATTGAGGATTTTAAGCTTAAATAGCCCTCTTAAAGCTAAATCATGACTCTTTTCTTTCCCTAGCAACTTTCAAAACATGGTTCTCTCATCACATACTTACTTAGGTCTAATTTGGATGAGTTATCTCGCATTATTTTTTCTTTTTGTCAGCTCAAAATTGAAACAATCATGGCCAAAAACAAAGAATACTGTGAAGACTAGAACTATCTCAATATGGGATTTACTTCCTTCTTGATCAAGGGGTTGAGAAACCTAAGTGTGTTTTATGCTAGTGTGTGCTTAGTGCTGAATCATTGAAACCACCAAAGCTAAAGCATCAGAGCACCTGACTAAAGATCTAAGTTTCCTTCAACGGCATGAAGCAAGCTTGAAAAAAACAAAATTTGACTCCGGAGTACACTTTCAACAATGAAAAAGTGTGCCAGGCCTAGAGGCTTCATTTTACGATGTTTTGGAAATAGCAAAACAAAAGAAACAACCAGCAATTGGAGACACTTTGATAAAGCCTTGCACAGTTGGCTGCAGATTGCAAAGGGTACTGCTCTGGTGTAAGGTGAGGCTAGTGCAAAGAAATTGCAGCAAGTTCCCTTCTCAAATGATACTGTCAAGAAGTGTATTGCACACATGTCTTCAAATTAAATACATGTATTAATGAGCAGGTTGTAGAGGAGATCAAAGCTTCCCCCATGTTCTTGTTCAATCTGGACGAATCATTTGAGTGGCACTGTGCTCGCAGTTACTAGTGTTTGTGAGATACGAGTTTGAAAAAGATGTGAAAGAAGACTTTTTATTTTACACCCCACTAGATACTACAAAAGCTGATGATGTCATGAACGCGGTATCCTCATTTTTTGAAAACCAGGGTATTGAGTGGAATAATGTATGTTGCATTTGTACTGATGATGCCTCAGCCATGATGGAATCTAAGTTGAGCTTTCAGGCATGAGTGAAGGAGAAAACACCACATGCAAAAGGCATTCACCGCATGATACTACATAGATATGCTCTAGCTTGCAAGACTCACAATTCCTCTTTGAAGGAAACGTTGGAATTGACTGCTCAGATTGTCTACTACATGATAAGCAGCCCCTTAATACACAATTGTTCAAGGAACTCTGTTCTGATATGAGTGCAGATCATGAAACACTGTTTTTCTACACTCAAGTTCGATGGTTATTGTAAGGAAACGTATGTCGGGTCTTTGAGCTGAGAGAGGAGATAAAGTTCTTCCTAGAAGTGAAATGAAATTATGAGTTCAGCAAGCACTTCAAAATGAATAGTGGATCCGATGACTTGTCTGATGTGTTTGACAATTGACAACCTCAACAAACTCAACTTGAAACTTTAAGTTAAGCAGACATGCTTTCTACTGTTTAAAGACGCTCTGAGTGGTTTCCTTTCAAATGTTCAGAATTGGCACCAGAAAGTTACAGAGGGAAACATTTCTACACTTACCAAGTTTTCACGGCTGGTAAATCCAGACAGCAAAACAACACTTCGAGTCATTGTCCCATTTGCCTCGACTTACCTTTGCGAAAATGGATTTTCTACCCTTGTCAGTATCGGTGGCTAAGGTGGTTACATCTCGGCATGAGTGGAGAGGCAAGAGGCATTCACCATGGTCATTACAAGTGTGTGTGACCGCTTGGGTTTGAGTCTCGTTAGTGTGTGGTCATGCTCATAACCGCAACTCATCACCTTGTGTCCTTGAGTAAGGCACTTTACTTGGCTTACCTCACTCAACTCACCTGTGAATGAATACCTGGCCGTTAAGACAGGGCTGTCTCTGGAAAAAAATGTATTCGCGCCTAACAGGCCGCAAGTCTAGTTCTAAATATTCAGTGTGGCTGTTGGTCAGGGGGAGTAAAATGTCATTGTAAAGCGCTGTGAGCATGGAACATGTTCAACATAAATGCCATCTTTACTTTTCCACTTTTTTTGTCCAACTCAAGACAAAAGCAAGAAACAAGCTGGAAGCTCCTGATGATATGTGCCTTGCTTTATCCAAGATTGCCCCGAAAATTTCAAGATTTGTTGCTGAACTACAGGCACAGCCCTGTCACTAATTGTTTTATTTTTAATCTGTCTGTGTATGCATATGTATGTGCTTGTTCTCTTCTTTTCTTGATTTGTATTTGCTTGAAATTTGAGTTGATTTGAAACATCCAAGGTAAACTCACTGTTCTTTATTAACCGTGTAATGTAGGCCTGATTAATTATTTGCTACTCGATTTTTTTTTGGGAGGGGGGGGGTTAAAAGGGTTTGTTAATTACTTTATTTGGGGGTTGGGGAATGAGGGGTCACTCCACTAGCCAAACAATCAAAAGGGGGTCACAGATTGAAAAAGGTTGAGAACCACTGTCCTGAATAGAAAGCATGAGACCACTTTGTGACGATGAGTCATTTTAGAGTAGGCCATGGCTAGAAGCTTTGTCAAATTATGCATCTGATGGTACTATTTTGATAGTAAACACGTATTGTTGGAATGTACCTGCTTAAACATTCAAAGAATGATGCTCTATGATAAAAGAAATCTGCTTGACCTGTGTTGAGAGGTAGACCTCACCCACTATTTATGTCTAAGATTCTAGCTTTTGAAAGCCAAAACGTTTTACAACACTTTATTTATTTTTTAAAATTTTGTTTTTCTTTCTTTCTTTTTTTTTTCTTTTCTTTTCTTTATTTTAAAGCTGTTTGTGATGTAATCCTGAACAGTGTATTACAAATTGTTTCAGATGGGTTTTAAACATAAAAATAATTAGACAGAAGACATCAACAATAGCCCTGAGAGTGTTCCTTAATGCCATGAGTTCTCATATATGTTTGTCATGCTCATACAACCTCTGTGTTAATCGCCCAACTCTGATAAGACCAGACTTGACCCCCTCCTTTCATAAGATTTGGGAGCAAACAAATTTTCAGAAGCCAACACCTCCTGGAATTGGACTGTAGCCTTTCACTCTGTTTGCATGTACCTTAACATCTCGACTACATCACTCTGAGAGGCATCATTACCTTTTCTGGTCTAAATGTGCTGTGAAAAACCATTAAGTTGAAAGCATGGAATGAGCATATTGTTCACATAGAAATTGCAGTATGCACCATGATAATGAAGGGAGCCAGCCAGGATTTTCTGCCACCCCTTGTGTACAAAAGTACTTTGTCCATCAAGACAGCAACTGAACTGCATTGTATTTTAAAGTAATAAATGTCCATATGAGAGGAAAACCACGGAATAATGCCTCCATCTTCCAACAAAACACAAATGAAAGTCTGAAAGAAGGACAGACAAGAGAAGAGGCCCTCTCTCAAAACATACTCGCCGCCTATGAGATGTATGGGGAGAACTAACAGTGGGCCAATTCTGTATCCTCTCTATTGAGGAACCCAGAAAGTTCCTCATACAAGCACAGAAATGAACAGATGGAAAAAGATGTCATGTAATTATAAAGCACTCATGTATCAAGTGTTACCATACTTATCATACAGTCCAAAGACATTTTTCTCCCCTTACTGACATTAACACAAAACAGACATGCTGCTGTTAATTGTAAAAATATGTGTCTAAATACCTGTCTAGATGGCCAGGTACTTATTCACACCTATGTGAAATCAGATAAACAGGAAAAGTGTCCCCTAAGGGCACTAGGCCACAGACTTATGGTGAAGACACTGACAGTGACAGGAAGACATGATCTGACCTGGTTACCCATTTTTATGGTAATCAAGGTGAACCTTGCTTGACCTGAGAATCAGTCCAAGTCGTGCACAGTTTTGGGCCTGACCTGGTTACACATTTTTATGGTAACCAAGGTGAACCTTGCTTGACCTGAGACTCAGTCCAAGTCGTGCACAGTTTGGGGCATGATGGCCATTGTTAGCTTGTTGTTTTGGTTTTTGAGAGATGTTTTGTTGTTTTGGGGTTGGTTTTTTTGGTTGTCTGTAAATTATTTTTCCATTTAGCCATAGTTACGTTTTGTTATGAATTATGCTTATTTATTTTAAATGTCTGTTTCTCTTCTTGGCAATTCATCTAAAAATCTTTTAACAACTGCTTCTCTTCTCACTCTCCCTTAAAAAAAGCCTCTCGTCTTATTTTATCCGTGGGTGCTGAGAAGATCTAATTGTCAGACCTAAGATACATAATAAACACAATCCTTTTCTTTCTTTCAGGATGCTCATTTTCATATTTTGACTGAAACTCTGGAAGAAGAGATGGCCTGTCACCCCAGTGTTGTGTCCCTCTTTGATGTTCAAAACATTCAGGTTCTTGTTTATTGTATTTGTTTCTATATGATTTTTGCTGGGAACGGGATGTTAGTAAGGGGATATCTCTCTTCAGTTTCTCGTAAAATGAATATCAAAATTTGAGATACATCCATGTTGCCAAGCATGTAGTTTGGAATTGAATTTAGTTGTATTGTACATTCCTACTTGTTGAGAATTATTCCGCCTTTGCAACTATTTATAGAATAAAGCAGTATAATTATTCTTTATGTAGTTGTTGCTTAATTAATACTAATAATTAAGTCAGTATTTTCTGCAAGCTCTTGCAGGGGCTAAGAATTAGGTTGTAATTTGAAAATAAGCATGTTTTTTTTTTAACCAATTGTTCTTTTTAAAATTTTAAAATGCTTGCATTTCAAAGTGTAGACTGCTGCTGTCACAAATTATTGAAGTAGTTATAATGGGGCCTTATTTGAAGATGTGCACTAGTAGCTTGCACAGTCTCATGGAACTTTTCTGAGGGAAGGCTTATACTCAATACAAATATGTATCAATCTTCAATGAAACTATAATGAGATGCAGAAAAAGATTGTGAGGGGCTGTAAAGTGAGTTTTAGTAATGTCATGTCAGAATAGCTTGTTCTAGTCCGATTTTCACATTAATTTTAAACTCTACTATTGCAATCCTTTTATCCAGAAAATCTGCAAGAAGCTCAGGTTGGAGGGCCTATTAAGTCGAATCCTGAGGCAGTATTATTTCCATTTTTGTTTTTTTGCTTGTTTTTGTCTGTTTGTTTTTTTATTCTGTTTGTTTGATGTTTTGTTGTTTCTGTTTTTGTCTTGTTTTGTTTTTTGTCTGTAGTGTGCATGCTAGGGTTGTATTTTTCAGTAGAGCTTCAGAATTCTCTGAATTAATCCTTTCTGCACACTCATTGAAGCATGATCTATATGCTCAATAATTTATTGCCATTATCTCTGCATGGACTAAAAACCGACTTTGATTTGGGAGCCTCATAGCAATTTTGTTATTCAGCCTCTACATCCTTACAGGGCCCAGACAACATGTACCAGACAAAAACAGAGAAGCTGTTACGCACATTGGAAATTTGTTACCCATTCTGCCAGCGCGAGCAGTTGATTAACCAACTAGGAGCCTCTTCGCCAGCTCGCTTCATTGCACGGTCTGCGGTGCAAGAGACCCAGTGAAGTATGATGTGTTTGACAACCTCACTTTCAACGTGCCTAAAAATTTCTGGGTGAGACGACAGATGGTGAAGATGTTTAATGTTGATGAAAACTTGTAAGGGTTTCTACATCAAATATTGGAAGCTATGTCACAAACTATTATCTTCATGGAAAGTTTTTTTGTGTCATTTTTTATGTTTCAGATCAATAATAATAAATAATAATAATAATAATAATAATAATAATAATA
>JAOYNN010285056.1:0-10222 GCA_025770095.1 Goniobranchus kuniei
TATAATAGCTGTCGCGATTATTTGATTTTGGAGACATGTTTTAAATCGAATGATTGCTTAGCCAAGCAACTGACTCGTGACTGACACTTGTCACAAAAATCTGCAAAAATGTCACTCAGACATCTGACACGGCGGTCATATTTTGTAAGCTGTTTTTCAATACCTTTTTTATATTCTTTATCGATTTGAAAAAAATATCTCGACTGAAGTTCAATTAATGGGCTCTCAACTTAACTCTCTTCTTATTGAAAAATGAAAATTTACCCAAGTACTGGCTTCTCCCATCCTTCCACTATTTCAGATACATATTTCATTTTTCCATATACATGAAGTATCATTTTCAATTATTCACCCAAGTTAGAATCTGAGATATACTATCTTAAATATTTGCTCAACACAATGATTTAAAATACCATAAAAAAAACTAATACTGTGAAAAGATGAAAGCCAGGGGCCCAAACAGCCATCGGCTGTGAGACCTACCGCGGACTGCAAGGCAGCCAAGCGTGAAGGGGCATGAACCAAAATTGTGCTGGAGGACGCTATGTCTGGGAAAAAGTTTACAGAAATTCACTCACCGCTTTCACAAAACAGGAGTTAAAATAGTAGATAAAATAGTGCTGGCAAGACATCACCCTAGACAAGGTACAGTCAGCTGTATCATGATGGAAGAAAAACATCAGAAGTGTTATCGCTCAATGAGTTGGCCCAACTGATCACTTGAAGAATTAAAGAGAAAACAATAAGAACATTTACCAATTTTCATTTCAATATTTATTTTTCAAAACACGTTTAATTGAGAGCAGTTTATTTGAAAACTTTGCAATGGATTCTTGTGAAATTTGGTATGCAATGAAAAATAAAATAACTGTTCTCTAAATTTGTGGATTTGCACTAATTTTTTATGGATAGTTTACTTATTATTGATGTCCACAGTCCTATGCTGGTTTTTTTGGCCAGCTGATGTAACATCAACAAAATATCATCTTCCTCATCAAAGATCAAAAGCTGTGGTTTAAAAATACCATAATTATAATCTTAAATAGCTCATTGCTTCAATTTGTACTAAAGCAAACTTGCCAGATACACTTTGTGTGGAGAAATCTTAACAGTGATGTCCAAATACAGTGCTGAGACTGATCTTGGCGCATAGCAGTTTCCTTTGGGATTCTCATTATTAAACAACCCACATTGAACATATCAACAATATGTTTTCACTCTTAGCAAATTCATATAATTGATGAATTTTCATATCATGTTAAATAAATTAATTTGTATCCAGTAAGTGCACAGTCCAACACACAACAGAGTTTTCTTGGGGAACAATTTTCTCAATTTGTTTCTGCACATATGCGACCCTTATTACAGCATTATACCTATGTCTGCCTTAGAGCAGATTTGAAGAAACTTCATTCTTTAATATCAACACATATATTTGTTTCTTATGTCCTTGCCTTGCATACAGTACAGTTCTTAGGTGTTGGCAGTGCATATTACTCTGTGTGTCCAGCAGAGGCAACAAAGATTATCTGCACAATCAGATTAAATATTAGTCTCCATCTTGAAATGTTCTTAATTTATTCTTGTTGCATACTGGCTAGGTAAGAAAAACAGTGGAGGAAAATCAGTTTGCCTCACATCAATGATGTTAGTAGTACTGTAGGTCAAGGTGAATGAGGTTTCCATTACTATGCTTTGGCAGGCAGAAGAGGATGGCCATTCTTTGTTTTTTTTTTACATACTTTAGTTCTGCATGGATTATCTCCTTCTCCATCAGCCTGAAAGCAGTAAGCCTAGAAACAAGAACATGTTCAATATATAGAGAAGCATTTCTTCCCATATGGAGACTACTATGATAACTTTATATATGTTATGACTTAAATGTGTGTGTATTGATCTTTGTGCAGGTATTGGACTGATCATTGGATAAAAGAAAATGGTACTGCTTTATTGATTTTCAACATTGCAAAGGGATGTAACAAATGATTTGTCCAAGCTGAAAGATTTATGTGAACCGTTGAGAAAATGCATCATGCCTTATCAAGACAGATACGGCAGACTGTGTGGCTTCCTGAATAAGGAGGAATCTGAGGGCAGTGGAAACTTCAGTCGAAGGTGATTTTATATACTAGACTGTCGTGTCATACATGGGAATGTTGAATTTTACATTTTCATGGCTTTGGTAGAGTGATCAATTGAGAAATGTACAAGCCCTGTCATTTCAAGGGATTGTTACCACTTAGTATTTGATATGCTGGCCTTTTAAAAGATCTCAGCTCACTGGTTTTTCAATTTCAATATTCATCACTGTTGTAACATTCAAAGAAAGCAATTTGTCTTTGTATGTGGTTGGAGTTTCAAGATTTTTCTTTTTCTGCTTGAAGATTCCTCAGCTTTTTTACAGTTATCCTTGAAACTGTGCTTTTAGAATTTCTCTATTATTTTTAATAGGTAGTTCAATCCATTTTCTTAGTGTGTATGGCATGTATGAATACAAGTGAGCATTCACCTTTGACTGTGGTAAGGTGAACGGCGATGTTTCCTGCTGTTTTTCTGGAGGCTGCTAAGGGCACTTTTGTTTCATCCTTTAACCCTTTGAAGGCCATTAAAAGTTTGCTGTTATTTCTTCACTTATATAATGGTTCTAGTGTATCTGCTTCATCGTTTTTATTGTTGTGCTGTGCCAAATGAATTAAATAGCCCCTGTTGAATTTTCAATTGAAAATTTATTAGGAATACTACTAAAAAGAATACACTACACTGTTCAGTGCAGTGTTTTAATAGGATAGAGAGAGGCATTTTTATTTGTGCAAGATAGAGAATTCAATAAAAAATTGTAACTTACATAACTTAAAGCCGTTCTGCCAAGTATTGTCTGACTCCTTTGCCTGGGCTGCTTTCAGGATTTTGTCTGTTAACTCTCTCAAGTGACATCTGTTGTGTGCTATCTGGCATAGTCTGTTTAGTTTAGGTCTTCCTAGTGGTTCAAAATTTTAAAGTGATTAGAAATAAAAGATCGATGGTCATTAAGGTGAGGAAAATTGTGTGAAAAGGAGGAGGAGGCAAAATAGTTATCAGCAATTATTTTTATAATAATGCAAATGTGCATAAATGTACTATTGTTTTATGTGTATGTCTTTCATTGCTCCTTTTTTTAAAATGTTACCTTAGGGGACAGAAAAGTCAAGTGTTTAGTAGTATGGGCATATTACTGTGATGTATTGATATATTAATGTGTCCTTCAACCTCGTATTGTATTACTGTCTTATCATAAACATTATTTTTTAAAATCAAAACTGAAACTTAAAACTTGAAGGAAATGAAAACTAGAGAGAGGAATCTCCTCTTTGAGTCTTTTGCATTTTGCCTTTCATATGCATGTCTACAAAGTAGCCAGCTAGTTTATTATTGAGACCTTTTATGTTTTAAAAAAGTATGAAAGAGGGCAATATTTGTTATGATGCTTTTCTAACAACTTGCAACAGTAGAATTTATAAATCCTTTTTAATTACTTGAAGAATAAACATGCCAATTTTTTAAATAGTACTTAAATAATTTCAAGGTCATCAATAAATTGTAAAGTGTATCAATGCTGTCTTCAAGGTAAATATCACATTGATTTGAAATGAAAATTACTGATATTGCCCAATACTGATGGTTAGGATATTGCATTGTGATCCTAAGGTGTTGGGTTTGAGCCTTATTTCTGTTTTTTTAATACTTTTCCTTGAGCTAGAAAATTTGCCCCATCTGTTCACTTGAATGCTTTTTGTTGCATTGAACTTAAGCCCAATGTTTAATCTTATATTCTGTTTACAATGGAGAGTTGAAATTAGTGAATGGTGCAATTTTATTTTGTTTTCTCTTATAATTTTTTTTTTTCATGTTTTAAAAACTTTACAGATTTTCTGTAAATGTGTAGAGATGATAAAATGTAATAGCACCGTTAGCTGTGAATGAAAAATTCAATCCTTTGTTTTGTCCCCCAGGTATTTCATTTTGGATCATGTTGAAGGGAAATTAAGATACTACCTGGATAGTCCTTTGGTAAGTCTCTTCATGTGGTACATGACAAATTACAAGTTTGTTATGTAGGCCCTAAACATATTTTGACCACCAGGGATATATCACTATGATAACATCCCTGTGCCAGAGATTTCATTGGGCCTAGCATATCTTTCACTAGAAGTAGATCTAGAACTAGATCTAAATATAAATCTTACTGCTGAAGCTGTTGAATCTAGGCTTTGAATTTGAGATCTAGATCTAATAAAATCATTGTCATCTCACACCTTCACACCTTAGGCTAGATATATCTAGAACTACATGCTTAGCCAAGATGTGTTCCATAGGGCTGGATCTGGAGGTGTTGCGGTTGAGGCAAGAAATCACTGCCTCTGTTTATTTTTTCACTACTATCATCCCCATGCAAATCAGCATCATTGTTGTTAAGAGACAACATGTCTTTAGATCAATCAAGAAAGAGAACTTTTACTAATATTTTGTTTAAACAATGAGATAATTATCAATTGAATCCACTTTACTAATCCTTCTTTAATGTCAAGAAAGAGGAATATGCCCTTATTCCCTTTATAAATTGAAGATTAGTCGTTGCATCATCTATGACACATAGGGTAAAAATATAGGACAGTGGATTCGATGGGCCTATGGCAGTGAAGGGGTTAAACTGAAAAGTTCATGTATGCACCAAATTTATTTTTATCAGAAAGTACAAGGAGAAGCAATTTATCATTATTATTACAAAGATTAATAACTTATTGACTATCATTTATTTGAAAAGATGTATCATAAATGCATTTACTAAAATTACAGTTTAGAAAATACAAATACTTTTGTGAATCTTTTTTTTGATTTTGTAGAACATTGTGAGTTCATGTAGTTTTTCTTTCAAAAACCAAATTTGGTTAAGATAATGGAGGAGTGCTATATTGTTTTTCTTTTAGTTACTCTGAGGTTTTTCTCTTACACCAGAATCTACCAGACACAAGGCAGTATCCATACGGTGAATTCAACGTGCAAAGCATTTCAAAGGTTGGATCATCATTCTGCGTTTACTGCAATGAATTTTTTTTTTTTTTTATATCATGGAATTACATCAAAGTGTACAATAATATTGTGGTGTCTTCTCATATCATGTAAGGCTTTTTGTTGCTGTTAAGTATGTGTCCGAATTTTTAGTCTTCTGGCATTTGTAGATAAATGTAAATACAGTAGTGTCCTGGAAACTCAGGCCTGTTACTTATATAAAGTAAAACACTTCTACGATTTAAATGAATTTAAAAGATATTTGTCAGTAACAATAATTTTTTTTCAATTTGCACCATTAGACTGTTGTGTAATGTTTTTACTTCTCTCCTTTAAGGTCAGTGATGGAATCAAGCAAAGACCAAAGGTTCAGTTTTCCTTTAGTAAGTCATGATAAACTGACAATTTTAACTCAGTGATATTAATGACAATTAACAATTTAATATTTTTAACAAAATTGAAAGAAAGTATGATTCAGATATGAAAGAAAATGTTTAAAAAACTAGGTCACCTATAACCAATTTAGAAGAAAAGTCTTTAATATCCCAAGGCAAATTTTTCTTTTGGTTTCTCTCGAAGGAAGTTCAGGAATGCCTTATCCACTTGGCCACAGCGCTCTTAATTTTTCTTTTGTTGATTAAAAAAAAGTAATATGGAAAGAATTTTATAGTAACAATTTGTCGGGGAAAAATCCCTAACACTTTATTTATTGTGTGACTTAAATGAAAGTGTAATTTCATTTTGCCTTTTGCATTATTTATTTGGTCTATTACATTTTTTAAAAAAAGGTTGCCCTGATCATTGAATACGATAACTTACAGAATATCTTATTTCATGTATATCAGACATAATAGGAAAAAGAAACAAATAATAAGTTACATATAGCATTTTGTCAACACACATTGATGACTGGATAAGACACTAATCTATGATTGTCATAATAAGTGACTTCTTAGTGACCTTCATTTTATTATGCAGTGGAAAGGTACAACACATAATAACTTAATGCTGTCTGTCTCCTCTACTATTTCTGTTGCACCCAACAGTCTTACACAGCGCTGCTAAACAGAGCCAATTAGTGTTAATAACCTTGCCTCTACCGGGATCCAAACCTGCGACCTTTCTGTTGTGAGACCAACGCACTACCACTGTGCCACTGTGATCACAATAACCTCTCTCTGGTCAAAACAGAAGAAGGAGAGGTGATCAATGAAAAACAGTCACTCAGTGACTAGAAAATTGGACATCATAAATATTTTGTGTAATAAGTTGACCAGGTTTTTAGGTACATTTTTTGTAATCGGGCGGGTTCTTAGGGGGTGAATTTACATAAGGAAAATTTGGTTTCACCAAAGCAGCAGGTTCTTAGGCAAATAGGGCTCTTAAGCGGAGAGTTCTTAGCCGATACCTACTGTATTTTCCTTTGACCAAATTTTTGTCATTATTTTATCATTCCAGTCATTACAGTGGAAGGAGATCAGATTTGCTTACAAGCAGAGGAAGATATTGAGAAATGGCAATGGGTTGAAGCCCTAAAAAATGCCAGTAAAATAACAGTGAGTTTAAGTGAATCTTTGTCATTTTTTTCTGTTTAATATTATACAAACATTTGTTTTATGGTGCACATAGCATTGCCATGTATGGAATGAGTTCTGGTCATATAATTTTCTTTATGTAATGTAGGACAATACTTGGAAACAGATTTGTTATTGCGTTCATTCTGTTGTATTATTGTCATTTCCTTTGTAAGCTTTTGATGTTGTGTCATTTAACTCTTGCCTATAAAGGCCAAATCTGTCAACTGAGATCTAACTAAAGCAAACTGCCTGGCTCTGAAGTCTTCTTTTATTTCACGGTGGAATTTCTTTTTCTTTTGTTCTACTCTCAGAAAGGTCTGAGAGATCATTGTGTCTTAATCAAACTCTTAGGTGCGAAAACTAAGGCTTTTGCATCGTAGCATTCAGAACCTTGTTATTCCGGTCACCCTGATGGGAAGTCTGCCTGGAAGGATACCATGTGTTAGAGAAAAAGTTCAAGTGGTGTTATGTTCTGTCAAATTCATCACCAAGTCTTGATCAAGTTCATATTTCCAGAGTGGTATTTGCAGCTCGTTGACTTTCTGTTCTTCCTTTTTGTATTCTTTATAAATTTGTGTTGTTGTTGTCAAGTTGTATTATTGCTTTTCCTTTTTAAGTTTTTGTTTTGGTCATCTTTTGGTTGCCAATTTCAACTCCGTATTTGTTATAATTGTATAATATAAATGGTGTAAAGGTCACTGTCTTATTATTGTATAAATGCCACTGAATTGTTTGACTTAATTCCTGACTTATGAGTCATTATGTTTATGTTGAATTGTTTGGACTCTTACTTACACATGATTATTTATATACATCAACTTTACTTTTCTGCTCTGACCTGCAGGTCCCGCAATATCCAGCCCTAGTGCCTGCTAACAAGGAATGGCATGCCGCAGATGTCAGTCAAGTAGGCTATGTTACTGAGATTGCTGGTGGAGTTGTATGCAAAATGCCTATTCAGGTAGATAGGGTACTGGAATCATTGTGTATCGGATGAAAATTCTTATTCTATCTGAGTGAAATAATCTCTCCACCGTAAACTGCAGTGATGCTTTTTTTTTTTTTTTTTTCTTCGTCTTTTTTGTTTGTTTGTTTTGTTTTACTTTGGCTACTCATGTGAAAATAAAGAGGCTTCAGTTTCACCAAGTTAGGGAAACATTTATCTTTGGAATAACATTTGATGATTTATTTTTTATTTGCTTGTATGGGTTTTTCCCAAGGCCTGGTAGGGTATGCCTTTTTTTTAGGTGAAAAGACACTGTGCGGCATCTTGAAAATTACACATGTTGATTAAGATCTTTATTAGAAATTTAAGCCAATTTATATCTTTCCCAAAATTTTATCCTCTGACAAAAGATGTAATAAATTTTATAACAACTCTACAAGTGCTCATAAATCATCATTATAATGATTGGTGCAATGTAATTTTTGTTTACCATTTTTTATTTAAATAGCAGAATGTGGAGCATGAATCAGACAGTATATCGGACGATGATGAATCAAGATCTTCATCTTCGGGCCGAGTGTCTCCACCTGCCCTCTACGGCAGAGGTCAAGTGACCAGTATGTCAAGTGCGGCCAGTATGAAAGATTCAGGTGACAGAACTAAACCAGGCACACCACAAAGGTCATGGCCCCTGAGATCGGGCTACTGTGTTAAACAAGGCGCAGTTGTAAGTAGTATTTCTATACAACTCAACGCTGTCGTATTATAATATCAGACATAGTGCAACCTATCTATAACAACATCGTCAGGACCAGAAAAAAATGTCATTATACAGAAATGTCATTATAGTGAGAGGCAACCATTTTTCCTCTATTCATCCAGGCTTAGGACCGGCACAAGTACAATTGTAGTCCATGTGTTAATAGACACTGAAATGCACGTAATAGGCATACTCTTCACTGGCAACCTTGAAAATAATGCCATGTTGCTTCTTGAAAACATAGAGCTAGACATTACTCGCTTGAAAATGCGTCAAGTCACTCCTAGTTTGTCGGCGAATATCTTAGCCTGCTCCATAATAATTGAGCCCGGTATAAAACACTAAGTAGTGATAGAAAGAACAGGGCATAGGCAGGACTGGGGGGGGGGGGGGAGAGAGAGAGACGTCAATGCAATAACAGGGCTAGGCCTATTTATTCCCAACACCTTGGCACACCATGGCACAGGTAGGTGACCTCCATACGACCCCTGATGCATCACTGGGCCCTCGCCTCAACTAAAACACGGTTCATGTGATGCCATGTTCCCTTCAACTTGGTAGAAGTTGATATCGTGATAGCGGGTTGATAGCACTGTCTCTTATATCAATACCCGACAAGCGGACCCATGGGGAGTGAATATCATCGTCGGCCAGTTAAGCTTTTTTATTGGACCAGAATTATCATTTTCAGTTTGATGGTGCTTATACCCACCATATCGATGTCACTATACATGGTTTTTCCTAAACTTACGTCGTTATACTGAGCTTTTTATTATTAATGATGTATAAGGAAAAACTCGGGACCTGAGCACGATGTCGCTATACGTAGAATGTTGTTACATCGAATGTCATTAAAGACGGACTGCACTGTAATACTTGTGCCAACTGTTGTAACAGTGCTTTATAGTTGCTTAACTGCTGCTTTTGAGGGGGCCTTGGACTAGAAAGTTTATGTATTTGTTATTTTAAAGAGATATTGTGTTACATTTTAGAACCATTAATTGGGAGATTGATTTAAGGTGATCTTTATAGAGGGTCCCAGTCTGACGATGGTAGCAAAAAAAAATCAGCTGAGTCAAGTTACATCTTGTGAGACAAATGGCCTCAGAAAGGGGCTAAACTTTGAAAGAAGATGTTAGACAACTAGTGGGCATCGAATCAAGCCTACAATACATTGGACCAAAAAAAAAAAATCGAAATGGTCCAGACATGTCATGTGAATGGGGCAAGAACTACCGGCCTCAGAGATTTATGTCATCAGTTACAACCAGTTACAACAGCTATAAAGGAAGAGGAACATTATGAAAAAACTTGGTGTGATGGAGTTTAAAAGATCTTACATAAGAATGCATGACCATCCAAGAGACTGCTTATCAAGTCGATAATTGCATCTTCCCTCGGCACCCAGGAGTGCAAGAGGATAGGACAAAGGAAGTGCTAGTAAGATGGACATGAGGACAAGGATCCAAACTGGTGAAACTGATGGGTGAAAATTATAGAAGTGTCTTGTAACAGCAGAATACCACAGTCAAATGTAGGGTTAGAACTGCCATGCTTTGCAGTCTTGAAACTGGACTGATGATGGCTGGAAAGCTAGAACAGAAAATGGAAGGCTAAGTTGGATATTGGTGGTGTTGTGCTCTAAACGTGCTACTGGTTTTTGAAATATTTTTCAGGAGTCAACCAAATCATTTTCTCTCGAGCTTACCATTGTGAATTGTTATGTCCTGATGATTAATTTAATTTAAATCTAAATTGCTGTTCAGTTAGGTAAGTACACTCATGAAGGTAGGTGCCTGTCTCTCAATCTGCCTGCCTGTCTGTCTATCTGTCTGTCTGTCTGTCTGTCTGTCTGTCTGTCTGTCTCTCTCTCTCTCTCTCTCTCTCTCTCTC